>CALSCE010010661.1:11396897-11414542 GCA_943593645.1 Bovichtus variegatus
CACACACACACACACACACACACACACACACACACACACAGAGTTATTAGCCTGTTAGAAGGGGCTGCTGCTAAGCAGAGTAAAATGTTGATTCAGGGCAAGATCACACACCAATTACCAGTGGATACTCCATCTAATCTGGCTGCTCTTGCCTTTGGTTTAAATCTCTGCCTCATATCATCAACACATCGGGGCAATTGCATGAGGATGAGTGTCGGCTTGTGCATGTGTGCTTTTTGCACAATACAGTTGAATGGAAAAACTCCGACCTCTGAGATTATCTAAGGGAGAAGAGCAGGAACTGATATTCACATGTAGACAATGGCATTAAACACCTTTAAATCTCTGCTTTGCATGAACAAGATCTAATACAATACTGAGGAGAGGGAGGCCCGGACAGAGCAATGTAAAGCTGTCTTCAAATGCTTAGATCATAATTTATACAAGTGAGATAAATTGTTAAATTGCATTTTGCATTTATGTACATGTCCTGTGTCAGTCACAATTCAACTTTTAAGTGGCCATTTATTTCAGCCCAACTGGTATTTGCCACAGGTATGAGAGTGTGAAAGGAAAGAAAAATAGGCAGTTTTAAAAAGGAAAGGGGGCATGAAAGGAGGCCTGGATGAATGGAGTGCTAGATTGGAAAATGAAGGAAGAGAGGGAGGGAGAGAGACGCCGGCTCAGGGTGCTGGCTCAGGATAGACTGTTTAATGCACAGTCCATATAGCCTCTTTATCTCTTGCTCTCAGTCCCCCTCTTTCTCACTCCCTCATCCGCATGCAGGTCAGCTGCGAGCAAGTGAGGAATGAAAAAAAAACGATAGAAAAAGCGGCTGCGGTGGCGAGCGGAGAAAGATAGAGCATCCTCCACTCTTCTGCCAATCAGTCTCTTCCGTCAAGCATTGCAGCGCAGTGTGCTGCTTGCCGCACGGTGTGCAGAGGCCCTTCCATTTAACTTGGCTATGTAAAAAGGTTTTCTCAGAGGCCTAAAGGAGGCGAGTGCCAGGGACTAGATAAGGTCCCCCGTCTGCCTGATGGGGCCTGCCGGACGCTGGGAGACGGGAAGAGGGGTAAAGGGGGAGTCAAGTCCCAAAGATTGCCTACTGAATACTGGAGAGAGAGTTGCGGGATTGAGAGGAAAGACACCGTATAGGCAAGGGGAGTGTATGTGTGTCTACCTATATATTTTTACCCATCATTGCTTTTTTTGTGTATGCTGTATTAAGTTAATGTCAGTGTATTGTTAAAGTTCTACGTGAAGCAATTTACATGTATTAATTTGTATTGCCCATGTGTGAACAGATTGTAATGTAACCTAAAAACTGAGAGCTTCTCCGACCTTCTCGGCTGCGTGAACTGATTTCTATGTAAAGGACATTGATCAGATTTGCTATAAACACCCAAAGGATGTGGTTGCGATTTAGAATCAAAAAATTGTGACACCAACATAGTCAGGGCATTTGATTCATGGAGGGAACTTTGTTTGTTTTTGGGGATCACAATAGACCCCAATCTGGCCGGTCAGACACGTTCATTCTTGTGTCACGTCACACTTTTGGCCCAGGATGCTCACTCGTGCCTACGGAGTGCGAACAGTGAGCATGCACGCGAGCAACAGGATGCGGTCTACAGTTCACTTAAAGGTTCAATGTATAAGATATGCCAGAATTTAAACTTAAAAATGTAAACAATGAACTAACATCATCAACAGAGTGTGAAGAAGTAACAGTGTTGACCTTGTGTCAGAGACGTCTGTGTGTTGTGTTGCAGAGATACTGTATCTACTGAAATCAGCAGCTAACTGACAGCTCCGCTCCGTCAAGTCTGTAATACCACGTGTTCCTCTAGAGGTGATAGTGAGTCACTGTAGCTCCAGTCTGCCCTCAGTACAGAGGGAGAAGAAGAACAGCCGTCTGACTCACATATAAATATTACAGCCATGTTCCTCGTCTGTTTTACAGTTTGTTTACTGGATTACATTCAAAGTGGCAGAAACGACCTCTCATCTCCCCCAGCGGGCTGCTCTACTGGCTGCACCGCCACCGGGAAGCCATTAATAACAACGATTTTCTGAATATTCCACATAGTACCTTTAATAAAACAATTAAGACATTTTCACCGTCTTTCTTCTACATCTTACAATCTTTATTCAGAATTTTTCTGTGTGTCTGTGTTTTTCTGATAGTTTTCTTCCTTTCTTTAGTTCACTTGCACTCTGCAATTTTACTCTCTTGCCTCTTGTCCTTTCTTCTAGCCTATGTCCATCCCTAAAAGCATGAAGCAGTTTTTTCCTGCCCTAAAATCATGCACCAGTACCGACCTTGCTTCTCATAAAAGTATTTCAACAAATCTGCCCAAGTTTACTCTGTAAGCAAGCCACATTTACCAAACCACTGTGCATGTGGTTTTTGCAGGGTGCAAAATATCAACAACACATTAGTGCTCAGATGGAGTGAACACAGGCCATAATTTCTTAAAAGCACCCAACAAAGCGCTTTTATTTTTTGAAAAGACCACAGGGTTGCTGGCAAAAGGACACAGTGATGAGAAAGGCACAGTACATTTGATTAGACAACTGAAGCTCCCTGAGAGAGACAGCACGCTGTGAGATCTCTCTTGAGTGCTGGTCCATCAACAGTGAATCGTGACTCATCTGCCTGCAGAAACTTTCAATTTATTTACATTTACTTTTTGACATTGCTATGTGGGCTTGACATTTCCAAGATAAGGAAGAGTGTCTTGTGTCTCAACGACATTTTACTCCCCAAGGAAAGTGAGTAATATGTCACGTTAAGACTTGTTTTGATATTCGTATGTGTGAAGACTTCTTTTCAGTGAAAGCCTACAGGATGTTTTCATCTAGTTAGTGAGGGCTCCTGTTATACATGTCAAAATGAGTGCTAAAAGTGCTAGATTCTTGCTCTCTAAACTCCCACCAAAAAAACCTCCAAAGTAAAATTAAAATTTTTGATCAAATATCTTGGAATGCAAATAATGGACACATTTGAGGAAACATGTTTCTAGAAAAAGCCTTTTCCGATGTATTCTGGTTATTTCATTTTAATAACACGTTTATAAGATGCTCCTTACCTTTTTCTCCAGTATTTCTAGTTGCTCTTTATAGAAGCTGGATATGCTGGTCAGTTCCTTCTCCTTCCTCCCCAGCTGTTTGGCCTGAGAAAGAGGAAGAGAGATGAGAAGAAGAAATTAGACAATGAAGAAGGAAGCAACAAAAATAAAAAAACGTTGCATTTCTTTTTTTATGTCAGAATATAAAGAACAGCTGTTATGTAGAGATTATTTATATTGACACATGACAATTAATTGCACTAATATGACCCGTGTAGGCCTCTGTAAATACTCGATTCTGACTGACTGGCAAATAAGGACGGAAAGTAGATCAATCCAGGTACTAATTCAACATTTTCATTTGACAATTAGGATTATTTTTTTGCCTTTATTATAGAGAAAGGACACATAGACTTGAAAGGGGGAGAGAAGGGATGACATGCAGCACATTTCAACACAGTTACCAAGTGGGTAGAATTGGCCTAAAACATCACATTCACTTCTTTGCTTATGAGCATGCCGTAAACATTGGACACCAGCCAGATGTAAATGCTGAGGGGAGAAGAAATGGAGGAACCTGTTGCTTTCACTGCCCAACAGACTCTGAAAACATGACTATAATAGTGTTTTCTGATAAATGTATTGAATTCCTTTCTGTAGCAGCGAGCAAAAAATAAATAAAACAGTTTTCTCTAAAAAATAAATTGTAGGAGACCACAGTAAGGGATTATTCCCTCCCATATAGTGTACTTATAGCATCAAAATGCAGGTTCATGTTTTTTAATGCATTATTTTTCTACGTGCAACTTTTCATGCGTCACCTCATGAATCCACTACTCTATGGATATATCACAAATCTATGATTCTTGATGGAAATCTATAATAATATGAAAAGTACATCACATCTACGGCACAAAGTAAAACACAAAAGAATGGCTATTTCATAGCGGGTCCAGCTAATGTAACAGAACTTACAAAACTACCCAGGTGACATGTGACTGGCACAGCGGCGGCAGGGCCTGACATGGCGATGCTGGCGTTAGGATGAGGTGAAAGGCTTTAATATGCTCGCTGAGCAGAGCTTTGACAGGCAGCAAGATGGAAGTCTGTAGGAAGACCCATAGTTTGAGCCATGGCGTAGCAGCATGCAAGCAGAAAAAAGATAGGAAGCAAACATCAGAAAGGTACACTGTGAAAACAAGTTGCCAGTTCAGCTTCTGAAATGGTTAGAAAAAAGGGATTCATTTTTGAGTGAAGATTCACAAGCAGAGGTAACACGAGTTACGCAATGGAGACACCTTGTTTTTAATAGCATGAGGCTTCACAGTGTGTCAATATCATAACACAATCACAAAGTGAAATAAAAAGGGATTCCTTCATGATAAATATTTATCAAAATAACATCAGAAAACAGAGAGAAAAAGATTAATGAGGAGCTATTGCAGCGCTGAAAAGGGGGGGAAAAAGGGATAGTCAAAGCAGATGTTCATGATGCAAATTGTAAGACAATAGTGAGCATTGTCAAGACATCTGTGTAGGTGACTGACAAACACACTATTGTGGTGTGATCCTTCACTTTCCCATCAGTGTAATATTTCCACACCCTGTGCATTACTAATCCATCCATTCATCTCATTTTAGATTATTCAATCGTAATATTACAAAGACAGTTTTCTCTTGGAACATAAAAGCAAGGATCATAGATTTTGCATGGACAGCCCCAGTCAGAGATGTATTTTGCACTAAGGTATGGTGCAGTGTCTTTATATGAAAACATCATATCAAATCTATTTTTTTGAAAAACATACCATATACTGTCTCCAAATTGACTAACTGAATTGAATGCACTAAAAAACCTTGCGGCTTGGTTTAGAATCTCAAGGCATCTGTCAGAAGTTTGGTCATGCTGTGTGGAGAGTACGCAGCCGATCAAAAGGAGGACATCAGCAGCTGTACAATCAGAATCACACATAAAGGCTAAAATGCATAAAAGGAAAAGCCACATGCACACGGTGTACACAGGATGGTTGAATTGTCTCCAGCATTCAGACGTTTGATCTGTAGAGGTTTACTTATGTGTGCCTGCATATTAAAATGATTATCAATCAGTGGCTAGCGCACTCAGGAACACACATTGTTTCTAAACATAATTAGTGAAACAGTGTTACAGAAGTATGAGCATTATATGGTGCATGAACCCAAGGAAAGTGGCTGGGAGTGATGCAAAAAGAAAAGGCAGCAATGGGGCATGGATTTATGTAGCTTTGAAATAGACAGTGTGTATTACAAACATACAGCCAGACACACACATAGTGTGTTATGCCGTGTTGTAATGGTGACAGATTGCTGTACCAGAGTTGTGCATTGGTGAGTGCGATATAGATCGGATGGAGCAACACCATCTTCCCTCGATGATCTACTCATCTTCTGTGCTCTTTGCTCCTATGGTGAATACAGGTGTGCAGACGCAGACACACACACACTTACACACAGATTGACGTTACATTCATTGTAATCCAATCTAATCTTATCCTAACTTAACAGGCAGACGCATCCCCAAAGAGCACATTTGCAAATCCCTATACTGTGCTCACTGCACTTTTTCTTTCCGCAGCGGCTGTTTGATGCTTAAGGGCTGTGTGTGTACGTGTGTTTGTGTGTAAAATCACCTCTGCTAGCAGCACAGATGATGTGTAATTTTCTAGCTGAATACCTCCCAAAGTGTTGTCGTGTGGAATGGTGGCGGCAGCACACTCACAGCCTCGCTTTAATGCACAATGAAAACATGACATTTGAATAGAGAAGAGAGGGAGAGACAGTGAAAACGAGAGAGAAAGGAAGAGGCAGAGAGAGAATAAAAAACAAGTAAAAAACAAACAAAAAAGGAGGCACCAGCAAAGGCAATGTTGCTTACCCAGGCATCCAAATCTGCTGGCTAGGAGGAAGAGAAGGAGCAGGGGTTAGTGTGACAGTAGAGGGTATAAGGAAGGCGCAGGGTTGGAAGAGATGATAAAGACAGAAGGAGAAAAGGATAAAAGAGGTATAATAAAGAGGGAAACAAAAAGGGAGGTGAAGTAAAGATGAATAAAGAAACAGTCAGGAATGAGGCAAATAATGAAAAGAATATGCAGCAGAGAGAAAGAGATACCAGTAGAAAACAATAAGTGATAAAGGAAACAAGGTTAATACAGCCAGTCAAAGAGTAATCAACACCATTATGTACAAGTTGCACATGTTAGGCTGAGGGCTACTTGTTAGTTATAAAACCTCATTTGCCAGATGTCGGATGTAGCTTTGGCCTCCTAGTCTCATAATGCATCCAACGTGTCCCAACATGTATCCTGTAACCAAATATCGTACTTGTTTGCCAAGGTAATGAAAAAAGATATGAAAAGCTCCTCATTAATGGTTACATTGGTCATCCTGGCGGCACAGGCTAAATCGTTTTTCACATACTCAAGATGTTGCGGGTTTTAGTCTGGCACATGATCCTCTCTGCATGTCAGCCTTCCATCCACACCCCCTGCCTGTCCACACATCTGTCCTGTTTCTTTTCACTGCCTTGAATTGAAAGAAGTTCCAGGATTGTTGAGAAAACAGTATTTGTCAAACATATAATCTATTTAACCCTAACTGACACATGTTGGATTATATCAGACGAAGATTTGTATCCATCATTTCCTGCCTTAAGAGACAGGAGACCCAAGTAGTAGAAAGTTAAGAAGTCAAGATGCAAATAAACACATAACAGTAGCCAATATTTCAGTGTCCCAACACAGCCTTTAAATGAGTCACCAATATAGCGAGTGTTGCTTAGCTTAGCTAAAAAGTTACAGATGAAAAAAAATCCCCGGGCAACTACCTCACAAATTTCAAGACAGTTGGTGCTTGTGTGCCAGAGACTGTGCCTTTGCATAAGGCTTAACATCAAATTGAAGTAAAGTGAAAGTATTGCTTTCATAAAAAAATCTGAAACCCACCAACACAATAAAACCCAAATGCAAACATTTTGAAATCAGTGATAATTAAATGTAGTTAATTTTCATCTTGCACATGAATATTTAAATGCCAATTATCTGATACAGATGCGGGTTTATTGCCTATTTTCTCTTAGTGGGCCAGTCAGAACTGAGAACGAGCAGCTTACTATCTGTTTTTATGATAATTGATACCCTGTGAATGTATGAGTCTTTAACGCAGCCATAAAATATTACACAGTATGAGTATATGCTAGTCTACTATATGTTACAACACTTCTATCACCAAATCAAACAATGCTCAGTTCAGGTATGTAACACAGACAAACAGGAAACCGTGTCTAGCCTTTCCCACTCCCACCAAGTGCTCCCCAGTCCAGCATTAGAAACAGAACAAGAAGGGATAGATTAGAGCGGTGGGTGGCTCTAATGTTGCCATGCCTCATAAAAACACCATTCAGTTAAATGAGGTGAACTCACAAAGCCGGTTGCACAGAATGCATGTGTGCGTCTGTGTGTGTTGGGTAATCTGTGTAACGGATACAACCAACGCCATCTGTTTAACCTCTCTGCTCTTTGGTGGCAGGCTCTAAACTGAATATGTGTCTGAGTGTGACTATATGTGTGTGTGCGTGTGTGCGTGGACCCCTACAGCGTGCTCACAGGAGTGTGGAGGTCCCATTTCCATAGATGACAGACTTCTGAAGAGAGGTGAAGGGGCTTGTTGTGATACAGATGCAGACAAACACACACCCAAGCAGTTTAGTGCAGTCCATGGGCCATAACGGACGATGGCATTTCAGGTACATCCACTCATTGAGTGTTTTTGCAGCTCTGAGCTCCCTGGTGACCAACAGTCAGCAGCTTCAGTCTGCACATTAAGAGTCTGGATCAACTGAGCTAGAAAAAACACGACCAGGCAGGTATTCCTAATAGCCCATGGCTCATATATTTCCCCCAGATCTTTTTACTAAAATATAGCTTGTACAAGTAGCATTAACGCATTATTAATCAAGATAGTTGTGATCCTTCAGTAAACATAAATAAGACCACAGATTAATTGGGTGCCTAAAAAAAAAAACTCACATATGGATATGCCAAGGATATATTAAACTGCAGGTAACCATAGCAACAACACTTATCTCTCATTCTACACTGTCAGTAAAATTACTAGAGAAACTTCCATGGATCGTGGACCCAGCAGAGCACTATCATCAAATTATGCTAAAATAACAATCACCAATTCTCTGACTTCATAGTCTAAGACATACAGTAAGGACCTGGGGTTTCATTATAAAACAATGCGGAGGATTCACACTAAATGTTTGCGAACCTACAAATGAGGAAATGCACGTATGGCAAAAAAAAAAAAAAAAAGAATTCTGATTTATAGAACCTTGAGTATGCGTGCCGTTGCACAATTTACTTTTAGAAATCCCAAATCAACACACGGATCAGCCTCATATCCCGCCCTCTACACGCCTACATTCAACCTTAAATCGTTAATGCAAAGCACCTTATGAATGTTTATCCATAGAAATGAGCCTGCTGATCAAAAGGTTCTTTACGGTCAATCATGACAACTACCGTGAAAAGGAATTTTTCTGACTGATCGAGGTGCTTGTAATGGTCCCTGAACACTTGTTCCCTCCTAATTCTTCCAATCACGTAATCTAGCAGAGCCAGTGCATCCATCATTCAGCATTATGCACGAGTGTCACCGGAGTATTTATATGTTTACAGCAATCAGGCTGATTGCTTCAAAATTTCCCAAAAATAATCGCAACAATCAGTGGTATGCCCTACTCTGGGATATAATTTGAAAATGGAAGTTTCATAGATGATCACAATTTATTTTTGTTTAAGTTTTGTTGCGGTAAACTTGCATGCATTATTATTGGGACTGATAATGAGGATATGGAGTGTAATAATTGTGCGGGAGCTGTCACTTGCTTTATTTCCAGACACAGTCTAATACTTGCATTGGATAGCTATACTTACATAGTCTATGTATACTGTATCTGTCCCTATCAAATAAACCATAAATAAGTAAAGTTGTTTTTTCTCTGCAGCAATTTTACACATAAAAAAAATTATATGAAAACAAAAATGACTTAGTGATATATGTAGTATTAGAAGATATTGTTGAAAACTATTGACGCTCTGTTCTGTAATTCTTAATGCTATTTGATGTTATCTTAGATTTCTACACCCAATGAAGACAATTTCAACAAGTTAGTGTCCGTAGCTTATAGTCCGGCCCTCACCTCTGTATCACCGGGGGTTGGGGAATGTGACATATTGAGCGCAATTTGATTTGAGATTTGAGTTGGCTTATATCTTTTACAATTGATGGGTGATTTTGAATTGTTATGGCTCATTAGCACAAATAACACTGCTGGTTTGAACGTTTACAATAAAGAGGATCTATAAGAAACACGATATATGAAGTGAAATTAAATGTGAGAGAGGAATCATTATGATGACTCTCACGCATTTAATTTTCTACATTCTGGCTTCAATTCAACACCTCACCATCTGTCTCGCCAATTTCCCGTCTCCATATTGTGCGTACGTATGGGTCGCAGTTTCCGTACAGGTTCGCATTCTCACATCAAGTTTGTTTTTATAGATCACAACTTTTGCGTAGGAGTCGAACAAACTAGTTCTTATCAAGCATATCAGTTTCATCCTGGTCTTAAATCTACGTAGGCACACAATCATAGTATTGTGCTCATCAGTAGAGAAGGACCCAGCTTCCCCCTCTCCAAAATATCTTTTAAGATAAATGGTTCAATTTCATGACGAGAAACGGAAGCTAACGTTAAGCTACATGTTATGCATATCATCAAAAACTAGAACATTCCTGCGTCTACAAAACTATTTAATAGGTTAAAGGGGGGAAATCATTTACAGGCATAGTGAAACTATTGATGCCCTTTCTAAACACGCTGATTTAATGGAGCTCAATACATTTGATTATCTGTGCTTAGCTGAATCACGTGTGCTGTGGTTGTACCATGAGGGTCACCAGATGCACCAGCTTCAAAATGCTTCATGCTTGATTTAGAGTTGAAACTCAATGGTCTGCCAACAGAGCGCGTGCGTGTGTGTGTGTGTGTGTGTGTGTGTGTGTGTGTGTGTGTGTGTGTGTGTGTGTGTGTGTGAGAAATCTGACAGGATGAGACCTTTTGGTCTGTAACACCACCTCACATGGTGAGAAACGCTTCCATGGAAATCAATTATGTAAATACTGAATTATGCAAATGGAACATTTGAATAAATCTATGCGTTTGGGGAGAAAAGATTTTGGTGTGGTTTCCTACTTGGAGGGAGGGGGTGAGAGAGAGAGAGGAGAGAGAGAGAAATACAGACAGTGTACCAGTAATACATGCCATTGGCTCAGCTGAGTGCTTTCACCCCAGCTACTGTTTGGTCGATGCTGATGATGCTTACCTAAAACTCCATCGTGTTTGTGTGGATTGGCCCTCAAGGCCCTGTTCAGATCTAGCATTAGAATGTGTCTCCAGATGCGTCTTGAGTGACCACTTGTGATCGAATCTCACTTCATCGCTTTATATGTAAATAAACACGAACATCATTTCTATTTGCATGTAGAAAATACATAATGAAAAATCGTTTTTGTTATTGGTGTGTGTGTGTGTACACATTTAAGAAGTTACTCTCACATAAACCATACATTACAGAAACGTGCGATGACTAATGAAAAAACGCTGCCTACAGACTTTGTCTGTGTTATGAATGCCGATGGGGATACTTTACTGTGCCTGACGCCGATACTATCAAAATACTAACGTTTCAAAATATAGAAACGGGCAAAATACTCGGAGCTACAGTCAAGGAAAAAGACTGAGCGCTTACTTCCGCCTACGCAGAGGAAGTGGTCTGAGCGATCGGATCTTGATGCATCCTCAATGCGTCTTGGGTGCATTCACACTTGTACTTAGAGCTGTCCACTATTGGTCAGATCACAAAAGACGCATGTTAATACCAGGTCTGAACAGGGCCAAAAGGCACACTGAAGCATATTTAATAATCTTTAGTAGGTTTGGTATCACTTTAAATTCAACAATTACACTGATGAGGTAAATACAGGGATCACAATTTCCTCAATGCCTGAGCCACTTCACACAAATCTGTTCCTTATACCTTGTGCATTCAATTCATATCCACAGCATTTGTATCCACTATATTTAAATGATCTAACATTTTTGTTTGTTATTCTAATTTCGTTCATTAACATAAATGACTACTAAACCAAAGTGTGAATAGAGACTGAGAAAATGATTTACACTGGTTTCACTTTAATGTACAAGAAGCAGGTGTGTGTTGTGGTGTCAAAATACAACATAGAAGATGAACGACGCACGTCAAAAATCCACCACCCACTGTTTTCTGTGTGAACACACACACTGCAACCGTCTCATCCACGCGTCATATGCCACTGTCATATTTCCCAGCGTCGTCTAACATCAACGCTCCAAAAAAAAACATACAGTTTTACCAGCAGGGACGCTGGTATTATTTTCACCTTGTGAGTGTGTGTGTCATCATGGCAAAATGTGCTCCTGGAGACACTGACTGTAGTGGGAACTACCACTGAGGAGGTTTTGAGTAATGGGCAGCAACAGTGCGTACAGAAAGGGTTGGAGACAGCCAGTCGGGACGTACAGGAACGGCCATCACCAGCCTGCGAGCCGAGCCTACTGGTTTGCCGTTGTAGTGAACGATCTCAGCAGGGGAAAGCATGACAGTCAAATCCTGCACACTACACTATGTTACAGTTCGTTTTGTACCTCTGTTTAAGATTTTGCAAGGACTAACATGCAAACAGAGGCTTTTGCAGTTCTCTACGTCAGTGTAAGAGGTTCATCAACACATAAACTCAAAATGCATACACATGAGCATGCACACAGTCTAATAGGAATACCAGAGGCATGAATTGGTCAGTCTAGCATTTTGCCCATTAGATGTTCATTAAATTTCTTTTAACACAGTTTTTATGTCCGGAGATCCAACTTCCCAACTAATGAATTTAAAAACGTTTTCTCTGCCCTGGAAAAATCGTATCGACTATAGAGAGGAACGGTTTGGTCAGACTGGGCTCTGATGAGGTCTAGCTATTTCAACCCACCAACAGGAACAAGTCAAGAAAGTTTTCTCATCTTGACCACCTGTACAGTTCCACTTGGCTGCACTTGGAATTGGACTTTCTTTTATTGACTGGATTTTACTTGAAATCTTTAAATCTTCCAATTGAAAGAAAAACATGTTTTTCTTCCAACAAAACAATATCCAGAAAGAATCTAGTGATAACTTGTGAACACACTGCTTCAGTGAATGATTACTTTCAACTGCAAACACAGGAAAGATACAGGATTTACCTCGTCCATCAGCACATTACTTAGAGTGAAGCAGTACAATATTGCATACAACCAGCAGAAACACAAAGTCCCATTAATCAACATGTTTTAACCCTCTGCACTGGGCAACGGCAAAACATGTTAAAAACAGATTGTTATTTTCACAAGTAAAATGTCTACTTTGAAAACATGCTCTTCCTTAAAAATACTGTGCCTATGTCGCCTGGCAACATGAGATATGATTCAACATGGGGGAAAAAAATAAATGTTTGCAACTTATAATCCTAAAATAAACTATTGCAAAAATCTTACAATCAGTGACATAAGACTGTCGACTGCCTTGATTTAGACTTCGACTACCACTGCTTAGAGAACAATTAATCCTATCATTTCAAAAACCTTTGACCCAGACTTAACTTAAATCCTTCTATGAGAACAAGCATGAGGGAAACATTACTTTTCCTCCGGATAATAAGTCCATGTCCAGCTGTCTCATTACATCACGACCGCTCTCTGATGGGAGAGGTATTCCACTCCTACACATTTGTCCTTTGAACCAACAGGATTCGTGCTAGGCTCCCCCCCCCCCCCCCTCCCTCTCTTACTGTTCTGCACCGATCAAAATCTCGTCAGCCGGTGAACGCTCTGCTCGTCAGCAATTACCCGTCGCTCGAGACGACGGAGAAGTACTGTACGTGTGTGCGTTTGTGTGCGAGTGAGTTTGAGCGTGCACAAAGGGCTTAGCTGCTTTAACATGCAGAAAAGATGTCAAGTCTGTGATTACACTTGCTGATAGCAAGTGGTTTAGCCGTGTGTGAATGTGTGTGTCTGAATTGCTGTTGTATTTTACATTGTCGGTTTCCTATGAGAAAGAAATTCAGAGTTTATATCCGAGTGTGGGCGCATATGTGCACCTTCACAGCATGTCACACTTTCAGACCCAAAACAACAAAACTTGTTTTTCAATCCATTCTTTTTTCTTTTTCATTCTCTCTCCCTCCTTCCCCTGGATTCTTACATCCGTTCTCTTCTCTCTCTTTGGCTAACAAGAAGCGTTAGCTATCTAGCCGGCTGGCTGTCGGACTCAGACATCTGAATCTATTACTATACCACGCTCCAAGTCTCTTCTCTCCGCCTTTCAGCTCCTCTAGCCCGTCCCTGTCCATGTTATTCTTTCTCTGAGCTCTCTGGCCTAATGCTTCCATGTGCCGGCTGCCCGAGCCGCTGACTGCTATAGTGTATTGGTGAAAATGAATCTTCAGTCCTTTTTAATAGGTGGGTCAGCGGAAAAATATAGGATGCTGGTGGGAAAAGTAAAAACAAATATGTTCAATGTGTGTGCAGATGTAAGATGCCAGGCTGACTTAAACGCAGGTGCTTCCATAAAAATGTTGATTATTCTTTTTTTCTCAACAGATATCCCGAGTGTGTGCATCTGCACTCTGTGTTTATTCTTGCAACAAACTACTGGATGATGAACAGAAGTTAAATGGATGCACAATGCTAAAGGGTGACCGTCTTTATGTTGTGTTGCTACTGTGCTATTTGAATTGCTTCATAATCTGTGATGTGCCATCATCTGCAACAGTTTCATGGTACATGTTGTCATTTTAGGTCAAGGGGTAAAGAAATCCATCCAGAGATTATTTTGGGATTGGTAGAATACAGCTAAACCAACATGTCCATCTGGTGCTAGAAAGCAAACACTCAAAGCAGCTGAAGTGATTTGAATTGACAGACTGATGTAACCACAGGCTAGTTCAGCGATGAGACGGTGGAGAGCAACATTTTATTTGCCTTCAAGATCATAGATTTAATGTGTGATGAAGTAGACATGCCAAAGACTGAATCATATCTACGAGTGCCTACAATATATGCAATAATGGAGAGAAAGAAAGCGTTCAATAAAAAAAAAAAAAAACATAATGTTTAAAGAAATCAATAAAAGTAAGGCTACGAGCTGAAACAACAGGACAGATCTATTACAGAGAATTTAATTTGGTGATTATATACAAATGTCTTTAAGACTGAGACAGCAGGGGGGCCTGCTGGTTGGCAGGAACATCGTGTAACTGAAAGGCTGCATATTCAGTGCAAAAATCCAACATTTCCACCCTTGTCAAGTGTCATTTACTTAAGTTTCTAGGCAGCAGCACGGCAATACTGTTACCATGTGTGGCAACATCCGCTGTGGTCTGAGTGTTTGTCATCTCAGGTCTGACTTTAATGAATGTTGGGCTTTTCACGCTGGTTTTCATCATCTTTGTTTTGGACAGAGTCAAATGCTTCGCTCTGAGTCATCAGTCACACACGCACGAACGCGCACGCACACACACACACACACACACACACACACACACACTAAGGACAGAGAGCAAAGAGTTGAAAAAGATGAGACAGAGGAGGAGGAATAAATGCTGGGAGAACATGTTGCCCAGGAGCACATGTTGCTGTGCAGAGCACCTTCCATCCTGCTTTTTAATCCCCTGGCAAACACAGGCATGCTTCAATAATGCCATCTAGTGACTATGTACGGGGTTACATCGTGTTTCCTCATAACACAGTCACAAACCTCCCTCATCAAAGTACAAAACATACCAACCAAAAACTCAAAATGTGCAGCCACAGGTAATATGTGGTGAAATGTGACGTGGTGAAAGGGAACGGGCCAGGATGGGTCAAACGAATTAAAACACCTCAACAAATTGAATTATACCATACAACTTCAAATTCCTACTAAATAAGCACAGCGGGCAGTGACATTCACCAATATACATGTTGTGAAGAAAAAAAAACTACTTGATTTGCTGTTCAACTGCCTACACAACAATCTGGCCAGGTTCTTAAAGGAAAGAGGAGGCCTGAGAAAACAGGGACTTATAAACACATTTCAGCTCAAACTATATAACTGACAAAATTGTTATATCGAGATATTATTGAGCGAAATGTTGATCATGGGGAAAATATGTTTATATGAATCAGTGTCTTTTTAATATTCACTTGTTCTTTCTAATTTTGTCATTTCAATTTCGCCACATGGGACTTTCTACGAAACGGGTCTGAATTAAAACTGTGCCCACTAATGTTGTTGTTGTCCATCTCAGGTTTTTCATTGGACACAGCAGATAAAAGCGAGCTTTAATATACAGGACTAAAAGAAAATCAACAGACAGTTTATAAACGCCCAATCAGCTAGTAAAGTCAATTCTTCTCACCCACCTAGGAAGCTCCTGAAATTCAATAGTTGGAAGCAGATGCTTGTTATTATTTGTGTGTGAGATGCTCAGCACTGAATGTCTGAGCATACTAATAGCATTTTGTTTGCAGCACGAATGACACCTCTGAGGCGGGATAGTCGGGGGAAGATAAAAAACACATGAGGTGCTAATGAAAGAAAGGAGAGGTGAAGAGAAGAGGTGCTGAACTTGTCATCTCTTACAGGTCTTCACTCAAGGTGCAACTGTTAAGGCCTAAATGTAGTCCCAGAACAACGTAGGAAAAAAAGTCAAATTGTGTATACACTTTAACAGGGCTGGATGTTATAGCGACAAAAAAAAAATGTGGAGCGAAAGTAGAAGTTTCGCACAAGAAATTAACAAACGAATTAACAAAGAAAATAAAATGTTGAGGAACACACAGATTGCCACACTTCCTGGTGTGGGTTTACAAACTTGTGGAGTGAAGGTTTAGGGATTTTCAGCAACTATTAGCACTAATCAGTCAGTGCCAGTGTTCAGAACTTGATCCTGAGCACACCGCTCCTCCATCAACATCACTGTCAATGCAGAGCCATTTGTTGCGGGTTAGTAAGAATAAGAGGAATGTAGAGAAAATATTTTAAGACGCACTTCCAAGAAAAATAAAATAACTTTACAACTTTACAAACAACACCACTGTGAGTGCAATGGTACATATTGGCACTTCAATGAGCTACAGGTAGGCGTTCATACACTATTTGAAAAAAATATGGCATAGAAGGAAGGAACCAACATCATCAGATGCTACACAAGAAAATTGAATTTAGTTCCAAGCAAAAATGTAAATACCACAGTACAAAAGAAGCTAAAAAATATAATATTCAAGAAGCTATTGACTGAACTGTGGATGAACCTTGCAAGCGGATATCCCCTACAACACACAGAAACATCCCTCTGATGTAAATCGACCCAGAGCCTGTTTAATGCACAGGTATGCACAGATGCAGACGCAGATATATATATACACACACACAACCTTTTCCCAGCGGTGGCAGTTGGCGCTGAGACAGGAGTAAATGGCTAATGTGAGTGTTTGTGACAGGCAGCCTGAGGCAGTTTGGGGAGCAGCTCAGCTCTCTGACAGGTGTTGCCTCCACACTTCCCTCACCCCCTCCTCAACCCAACACTTACACATAGCCTGCATGCTGGGGAGCAAGGAGTGCACGTGGGGAAATAGCTGGGGGGCGCTCGCTATATGTGTTTATGTATTGCGGTAGCGTCACAGGAGTATGTGTGTGAATGCATGGATGTGTGTGTGTGTGTAGCTGTCTCCTCCTCTGGGAAATAAGGCAGCCCCCAAACTACTCAAAGTGGAGCGTTTTACTGTGGAATGGGGAAGAGACTTTTTCTTTAAGGCATCCAGCTGTGCTGTTGCCGGTTGATGCAAGGTCGATGGAAAACGCTAAGAGGAGAGGGAAGCCCACCTGCTAAGAAGAGAGATTTGATGGCGGCGGAGCTCTTGAATCAGATTTGCAGGTACTTTCAATCTACTCAAAGGCTGAAGCAATGCAACAAAAACATAGTAATCTTTTTTCTTTTTTTTTTTTAACCTTGGGAGTGAATTATGCTAGGTTTCAGGTCTTTTGGGGGCTTTGTTAAGTATTTGTCACATTTTAGACCTGGGAGAAATTAAGCTGGGAAAAATGAATGAATTAGACAGTTAAGCAGAAAAAAGTGAGAGTCAGAGGTGACACCAAACAAGAATGAAAGGTGAGAAAGAGCCAAAAGGTGGGAGGGAGAGGCAATTGGGGGAGGGTCATGTTAACACTCGAAGTTAGTTGCTCTCTCGGATTCTCACTTACTGTGCGTACATCTACTTCAATTCTATCAACACCTGAAAGCAGCAAAAACCTCGCCCTTCTTTTTACTTAGATACAATTCTACTTTACCACACACACACACACACACACACACACACACACACACACACACACACACACACACACACACACACAC
>CALSCE010010661.1:11418754-11432551 GCA_943593645.1 Bovichtus variegatus
CACACACACACACACACACACACACACACACACACACACACACACACTAAAATGCACAAATATATATGTATCAAGCCCCTTGGTGCACATATAGGACAGTTGTATGTCTTGGAAAGCAGCAGATTAAAGGCTAACGCGTGCATCACCAGCCTGGCCTGCTGAAATGCCCTTGAGCAGTCACTTACTTGCCTACAGCTCCAGATGTGCTGCTGTACAGCTGTGCCTGACCTCTCTGACCTCTCTGACCCTGCTGAATAGTAAGACGAGAGTAGCTTTCTGCCTACATGGATCAACACAATGTTAATTTACTCTCCTTCTGTACAATTTCAAGGTTCACAGGTGAAACACAATTGCACATTCTGTGTTTATGAAACTGTCCCGTGTTTTGTCGTCACTAAAAGTTACTGCTGCTGACACAAATAAGTGACGTGAATGTTTTTTGACATATAGCGTTAGCTAATGGTTAGGGTAACGTCACGCTGTGGACATTTTTGCCAGCATGTTGAAGTTGCTGTGTCTCCTTTAATGGCATGTTAGGCTTCACGTCGTAATTCCTCAAGCTCTCATAAGTGTAACGATAGCTTAATAACTATAAGTCAGCAAGTGACAGCAGCTGGTCATACCCTCTGTCACCCTCTGGGTTTATTTGAGGACATGGGACCTCCAGCCTTTCAGTGTACCTTACACCGACACCGCAACTAAAGTCCACGAGCTAACCGTTACCAGCTTTAGTCGCCATGCCTAATAACATAACTCAAACTTTGGCTCTGCATTGCAACAATAAGACAAAACGTTACGTTATCTACCTTCACTCCTTCAATTACTGTGACCTTCTCGTTCTCGTCCAGTCCGAATGACACTTTCCTAGACGTGCTGCTGTTACCTCCCATTTTCACCAGCTGTCCGTTCCCACCTGCTTAGTAAATAAATAAAACCCTTAACTAGTGTTAGGACACAGACATAGATTGGAGAGCGGCTGGAGTCGCCACCACAGCGACCGCTGGTTAAAACTGTCCACTAAAGGTCAAACTGGCGGCGCTACAGTATCCTCTAAGCTCATTGGTTGGATAAAATAATTCGAACTCATCGGGGTCGCGTATCTGAGGCGAAGGGTCGATGGGAATTGTAGTTAAATTGTAGTCTGACAAATATGACGCTTTCTGAGACAAACACAACATAATGAAACATAAAAAAATGACAAACAATGGTGTCATCAACACATATGATTAAAAAAGGATTTACATATATATATATTTTTTTTTTTTTAAATCAACCTTTGCTAATGTAGTTACCACAAGAAACCACAGAGTGGAGTCCTTTCCTGAATTGGAATGTAGTGCATTATCTTAACCAGCCACTGTGTGGTGTCCTGCCCCATCCCCAAAACAAATTAAAGAAAGAGTCCATGGTTTATTCTGTAGGTCACGGAATGCTCAATACATTGCATTAATATGGGCTGAATATTATACAATCAATGCACTTAAATAAAAAGGCAATTTACAGATCATTTGCAAAATGATTTCAACCTCAAAATCTTGTCTATCAAGAGAGAGGACTTTCATAACGATGCACCTTGTGAACTCATATCATGAATCAGCAAACTGATTTCCCAATCACTATTCTAGTTCCAAGTTATACAGCGGTTATCACCGGCACTCAAATTTCAATATATAATATTTTTAAGAGTCAGGCAAGTACTGTAATTTCTTGGAAATACACAACTTCTTTACGACGTTGTTGCTTTAAAATGCTGAAAAAATAAACGTATCCCTATATTTTCTGTATACAGGTCACTACTATCTGAATACTGCTAGCTTAAATACAGTAATTCATTTATACCAAACATATAGCATTTTCAGGGGGAAACTCACATACACCATATTTCCTTGGTAGGAATAAATAAATGTGATGTGCCTTAAAGTGACCCGTCGCCTGAGCCTCTCTTGCTCAGGACGAATTTAAGGTTAATATCTAAATAATTACACTATCAATACCATCATTTTTTGGTTTAAGTTGAGCACTTGTAATAACATTTGTGGAAAATCTGAACACAGGAGAAAAATAAAAAGATATTGCAGAAAAATTAAATTATTGTAATAGCAACCCTTTTCGCAGCAAGCAGAGCTGAACTAGATATGCTGATATGGAATGAGGGCATGTCTAATTTGGAAAACACAATAAAGGTTTCTGCACATTTGTTGTTCAAATCGCACACGACATTCTTAATGACTATGAAGCTAACGTGTGTGCTTTCAGTAGCAGGAATGATTAATCTGGTGAAAGAAATTAAAGCAAAACCCCAAAATAAATAAGAGAAGAGAAATGATAGGTAGCGAGTTTATAGATTAGACACAATTTGAGATTTGTTCTCGTGTCTCAGCAATTCCTCGCAGAGAGCGTTAAAGATCGTTTGTGATCTTTCGCTTGAATTTAATGCCTATATCTAGGAGTTACTGATTTCTCTTAATATATTGCAGTGAGACATGTCATGCTAACACTTTTCACTTGTTCACAGGCGGGACAGTGCCTATTTCGGATGACAAAGTACAACTAACAAAATGAAGTAGCACTTGTCCTTGCCCTGTGTAGAGAGGCACGGTGATCCAGTAAAAAATGATTAGCCAACTTGGGTCCTAAATCTAATACAAGGCAACAGATAACAAAGTCAGTTGAGATACTCAAAGCTTCTAGTGGGAATGTACAGATGTTGAGTTGCCATCAAAAGAATGTTAGATTTTTAAGAATTGGGTACTTAAAATGAGGTTAAAACTTAATTACTGAGGAGTTGATGCATGATGCTGGAATGACAAAAAAAGTGCTGAGACGAGTCGGTAAGCTCCCACAATTAAGAGCACGTTGAACAGAATCAACATGGAGTCTGTCGGGGCCACAACAGTGCTTCTAGTGTGGAGCTACAGCAGCAGTGCACTCTGGCAACAGTGTTACAAAAGCAGTTGCTAAATTCACAGTCCACCAGATAATTGGCTAGCAAGAGTTTCTCCTTATGTGTCCACTTGTTAACTTATCCTGGCGTCAAAGCAAGACCACGATTACCCGTTCTTGGTGTCCAACTTCTTTGTTCAGCTTTTTTTTGGCCACCTTGCATTACACACTACACACGCACAATATTCAAGTCCAGCTGTATAACCACCACTCTTCTTCCATTCTCCTCTTCATTCATTCACGCATTGATAGGTCTCCAGCGGTCAGCTTCAATGCTGTTAACGCTGCTAGACCCATAGGGTCCTGAGGCGACATCATCCAGGTATGCTCCAACCATGCGAGAGCTGCCGGGACCGGAGCCATCGATCTGGGTGGAGGAGTAGAACAGGCCCTGGTCAGTCATCTCCTTCCGGCCAATGGTTGTAGCGACAGTTGGGGGAAGGTGGACGTCACTTTCATCCGGCTCATCCACCTGTGACTTGTAGGAGAACAGGATCTTGGGCTCTGAACTGTGGAAAAGAAGAAAGTAGTAAAAAAATAAAAAGGAAGAAATGGGTCAACAGTCCGAAGTGCAACGAGAAAGTATTCCGTATATTTTGTGTGATTCTTTGTACAAACCCAAAGAAGCCCTTTAGGAACGTGACATAAATGAGTGGAGCAAAGGTGGAGAAGTACAGGAAGGTGGTGACATCCACACAGCTGGTTCAGAAAAGACAAAATAAAGACAGGTGTCATACGGTGTGAACAGACGCATTAAAAGTAATAGGATTATTATCAGCTTCAGATACAGAAAGCACAACAAATAGTTTTTTTTTGGCAAAAAGGACAGATGAAGCCAAAACGAAAACATCTGTTATGTTCTCATCCTCTCGCCTCAACTCCACTACACCCACCAAAACAGTGAGTCATCCCCCTAGTATGCAACTCAGCCAAACAAAAAACAGCCACCCAGCTCCAGATCCATTCTCCATTCAACGTATCTTTTTCTTTCAAAAACACTCACAGGTCAATGCATTCAGTATAAAACTCAAAAGGACAAAACTGACCAGAGTCCCTCTATGATTCCAGCACATAGCAGAGCACTGCCCAGGCCCTGGACGAGATTCAGCAAAGACAGGATGGCAGCATACACATAGAAACTCCTCTTAGCTGGAAAAAAGTTCAAAACAAAGATTAATGGGCAACAGAGGATAAAATGCTTGTGATTATTTTTGCATCATGCACTGGCAAAAAAAAGCAAATTAAGAGTGCAGCTTAACATGAGATACAAAGCAAATCTTTGAACCTCTTCAATCTCATTTCTGATCTCTGCTGCGATGAAATCTGTAACTTACATGGAAGCGATATCCTCTCCCTCACTGGAGTTTTAGGCAAGATCACGATCAAAGAGTACACCTATTGAAAAGGGATGACGTCATAAAGCAAATTTTAGACATCAGTTATCGGGTATCGGAGTTTTATTTTATTGCTCATGCTGCCTCCGCTGCGTGGTTGCAGGTTACTGACCAGGAAGAAGAAGCAAGAGCTGGCCAACCAGAAGTGCCGTCCTCCGTGACCGTAGATGTTGAAGTCCTCAGCAGAGAGGTGACTGTCTGGATACAGGATCTCTAGTGTGCCCTGGAAATACGTCTCATTTATTTTTAATTGAATTCAGAATGACAACTAACCAAAAATGTCCTGCTGCCTCTTATCATCCTTCATTACCTGTGTGATGGAGTAACCCAGAGCCAGCACAGCAGTGATCGCCAGAACTCGCTTTATACTGGACTTGCTCTCCAGATGACCTAATAAATGAATAAAGAAAGGAGGCTTAACAGAATTAAAAAATAAAAACTGTACAGAAATTCAGTTACATTCAAAATTAGATTCAGGAATGAAAGAATCATTATAACTGAACATTTGAAACAGATGTGTCATGTAAAAAGAGAAAGAAACACCACACTGGTTCCCATAAACAGTAAATGAGAACTGAAACAAGTAACTAACCGAAAGCCAGTCCCAAGATAACAACACTGAGCTCAATAGCCAGCAAGAAGAAACGGGTGATTTCCCACAGCACCTAAAAACAAAAAACAACAAACATGAGTATGCACTTTAACAAGACTGTATTGTAACACACGCTGACCTGTCACATATGCAAACTTTTAAAGGTCAGGTCACACACTCCAAAGCATTATATAATCATGTGTAGGTTTTTCTTCAACAGTGCAGCCATGACACTGTGCTGTGGGAGCAGTAGTTTCATCACCATGAACTCTCATAAGGATCTGTCTGGTATGTGAGGAATGTCAGTCATGCCTTTCCTTTTGGACATGAAAGCCAAACAAAGTCATGCTGAAGCTCATATCAGCCCTTCTGGATATTCCATTAAGGAGGATATAGTGACTGCTACTTAAGTATGGGCGACATGTTTATGCTGCAGAGCTGCAATCGGTCATTTACTACCTGGAAATACAAAAACTCCAAGAAACCCACACAAATACCACAACAACCTGGACTGTTTAGTATAGAGTACATCAATTTAGTCATTTGTATGTTCCACCATACAAAACAACTGTTTCTACTGCAAAAGGACATTATTTGCTGTACTTTACAGTAAACATGAATGCTTGTGACAATTAAAGCTCAGACTATGTTTCCAGTAAATAAAAGTGAAGGGTAAATCTGAAAAACAAAAAAGTAAAAACCAGCCATACACATGAACCGTTTACTCTATGTCCAGCTTTCACCTTTAAAAATAACCATGCACTGTGGGGGTTTGCCGAAGGTCCAATTAGTAGCTATTTTGATCATATAAATGTGTATGTTGTTGACATAGATGTGAAAATATCGTTAAAAAATATTTTTAACAAAATCACAATACAGTCCCGCTGTAATTCTTTGCTTAAAACATTACTTCTTGTCGTTTGAATTTTAAACAAGCCTTTGATTTCCACGATCTACAACCCAACACCCATGTGTGTTCCAAAAATATTATTTATGCTGCCTTACTTTGTCTATGATGGTGGCAGCACTGGACGCACTGACAGTCATGGACACTACGGCTCGGGTGATTCCAACTGCCGCTACAACAAACACCTAAGAAATAAAGTAAAAAAACAAGCATTTTAGACCACATAAAACAATTTGTCTCCTTAACACAATAAAAAACATGTCCTGGATTAGAGTTAGGGGGGAAATACAGCTAATAGCAACAATGCACTGGTTAACACTAGTGACAAACAATGTGCAGAGTTCCTTTATAGCCTTATCAGGAGATATCCTCTACGAGTCTTTGTTGTTATTTTACTATCAGTGGAACGCTAACCACAATAGACAGCTGCAGTAAATTTTGGAAACAGAGAGTAAGCACCTTCCAAAGAGAAGGAACAGATTATAAAGCGTAACAGTAAACAAAAAAGAAACTCATCAGCAAGTCTTTCTACAAGGTTGTTTGTCTTCTGTTGTAAGACAAAAGTTAAAGGTATTAAACCTGTGCATTGTCCCTTCAGGGATCAACACCAGTCATCTTAAATTAAGGGCTGAAATACTTGTTTTTATAGAAATCACCCTGTAATACAATGCCATGCTCAAGATAATTACTTTGAAGACTGTATATTGGTGTTTCTGTAGTTTGTGTCCTACCAGCAAGTAAAAGGTGACGAAGATAGGGCTGGATGTGAGTCGAATCTTTGCCCTGGCTGAGGGCAACTTCCACATCAGGAATACAAAGAAGGCCACATTAGGCACGAGCAGTAAAATGTCCCAGAATCGCACCCTAAGACAGAGAGATGAATGTGAAGCAGAAAACACATAACACATAGATTCAAAAGCAAGATAGGTTTCATTAAGTCTGTCATAGTTTTCAACTATTTTCTTCTACAGCATACTACTGAATACCTGGAGTCTCCAATGTCCTCGTACAGAACTTGTAGACATGTGTGAGGCTTGGAGATGTTGGCTTCCGTATCAGGTTGCCAAGTTGGGACTGTTGAGGAGTTCTCCAATGGTGTAGGTGAAATGCTGCCATTGTATTGAGCAAACCTAACCACAGCAGTCACTGTGGCTAGCATGGTGTCGGACCCTGAGGGGAGGGGGGGGGGGGGGGGGGGGGGGGTGTGTTTTTTGGGTTGTAGATGGGTTCCGAGCGCTGGGGGGGGGGGGGGGGGAATCTGGTTATGTCATCTATTAACTGTAATATATAACTCACATTAGCTGTAGCAGACCTTTCACTTCTCATTCTAAGAGTTTATTTTTTTTTATTTTTTTCCAGGAAAGAGGTTCAGGTTGTAAAGTGGGTTGTGTAAAGGGAGGGTCCTTTGGTTACATACAGGGTGCAGAATCTTTTTAGGGCATATTATAGGTAAATGTATGCTAGACTTGTATGCGATATGAGCATAGAAAAACACTTGAGAAATAGATCATTCTGCTCCTTTCAGCTAGCGTTACAGAGGTTTAAGACTTAAGGAAGTGTACAACTGTTGGATTGTTGTAGCAGGCAGGCACCGGCAAGCTTTCTCTTTACGATACACCTTATGTAACAAGATTGGCTGTTATGTCAGTTAGAACCGATAAATAAAACGAATCTAATCCGGTAAGCATTAATTTAGCATACGCAACAGTTGGACAATTGATATGATACGGTAACATTACCTCATTTGTCTGCAGTAAACAACATTAAATGACAATAGGTCTCAACTCAACACCGCTCTTGCTGTAGATGATAACGGGCAGGTAGTTAGCTAACGTTAATTGTAACGTAGTTAGCCTAACGTGTGATGATTTCATATGGTTCATCATAATACTTTCAGGATTCCAGACGTTAGCTAACGCTGCTACTTACAGCTTGCTAACTGCTGTCGGAGGAGAATGGGTTGTTTGTGAATTAAAATTATTCTTCGCGCTTCTGTTAGAGATAAATACAGTAAAGACGACGGCGCTAAAGGGAAATATGGCTTGCTAATAAACAGTAGGTACCACAGCTTTAAAGCCGACTGGCTGACGACACTTTAGCATCAAAACAAACGTGAATACTAGTGCAAGTGCAATGACGCCGACCCAACGTCAGGACAGCTTCAACTGGTAAAAAAAATAAAATCTTACCGATTCAGTAGACTCGGAGTCAAGGGTATAACTGCTGTAAAATATTAAGAATTAATATGACTCCGGCACATGCTTTACACGCTGTCATACACACTGTAATCGATCAATAAATTGATCACCGATACGGGACATGGCTGTACTGGATAGTTTCGTTAGAAAAATTTCCCAGTGAGGTCAGCTGACACTCACCAAACAAGCGGCGCAAGTCTCGCGAGATGACATTGTGAGTGACGTGTGTGTTGTTTTGTATAACCCTTGGAAGAGGCCATGGACGTAGGCAGAGGCCGGTGGTGGCAATGCTATTTTTTATTTATTTATTTAAATTAAGACAAGTAAAATAAAAAAATGAGTGTGACACCTGCTAAAGGTTCAATTATATGAATATGATGATAATATATTATGAAGCTTGGGATACTAGGAATAGGGCTTTTTCACAGAGGACATTTTGACATGTCCCATTAGAAAAAGCACAGGTCTAACTACTGAAATGAATGATGGCTGATTTTCATTTACCTGATTTGATTTCAGGATTCATGCTGGCTCACTGGGACACTTGGAATTGAGCCAATGTCTATCTTAAGAGTAACACCCTTTTTCTACTGACAAGTCAAAATGTCTGCTGTGAAAAAGGCCTTGCTCATATGTAAATCAAAAAACCTCATAAAAGACAATATTTTTCAATGTTTATGCCTTTTACTTTGTATACCCCTTTGTATTACCCCTAAAGTAAAATATGTTAATAAATTACAGAACATTGTCATTTATTAACACATTATTTTGAGCACTATGTTTCAGACACTGCAATGAGTAATAGAGTTACATTTATGTTTTTTTTATGCCTATGTATACTTGGGAATCAGTCATATATTATCACACAAGGCATCCAAAGTACTAGGCAAAAGTGAGGAAGTAGGTGATCAGGAAGTACCATCATAATTCCTGAACTCTTTGAGGAATGAGGAAATCAGAGTCTGTATCTATTAAGACTCCTCCACCTCTATTTAGTCATATACATCAAGTCTCAAAATATGTTACTACTTTGCTCTTTCTACAATGCAGCACATTTGCTAGGAATACATTTATGATTATGAATAAATAGTGACACGGCCTTTTGGGTGCCCCGACATCATCCTGTAGGCCAGGTGCACTGGTTCAGTCAGGTTAGCCTTAAATGTGTACACATGACTCTTCCCGCTGACGGGGCTGACGTTGTAGAAGCTCAGCCTGTGGGTCTTGAAACTCAGTCGGATCTCCAGCCTGCGTGATACAGTGGTCCTCTTCAGCGGCACGTCGTGACCCTGCTCGAAGGCTGTCAGCAGGTTGTTGAACCACATCAGACACCAGGAGCTCCGGCTGCTTTCCAGCGCAGAGGGCAGCCCACTACGTGCCAGCTTCCCACTGTAGCACACGCCGATGATCCACGGAGCACCTTCAAGCTCCACCTCCCAGCAGTGATCGCCTTCATAGAAGCTCTGGGTGCTGAGGACCTGGAAGAAGTTAGTGAACCTCTGAGGAGAGGATGAGTAGGGCTGTTTGGCGGCGCTGAAAGTCACCGTCTTCAAGTCATCTGAGAGGACGAAGTTGGGGTGGGCCGTTTCTGGGTCAAAGGTCACCTCTGAAGGGTTGAGGGTGTTTCGAAGGGAGCGCTGAATCTGTCCAAATCTTTCCCTCAGCTCAGTGTTCATGTCTTCAAGCTTGGGGCAGGCTCTCGCAGGGTTAACTTTTGATTCAACATGGTCGTCCTCTTCTCCCACAGGCTTGGCCATTAACTCCACAATGTGCGGTTGTAGAGTCTGAAGCTCGTCACTGAATGCAGCCTCGTCATCCTCAGTCAGAAGGGACTCTGCTCTGAGCATGGCTTGTCTCAGCTGCTTTGTTAGCTCAGAAGCTTGGCTGACTCGACTGCCTGCACTGGCCTCACCTGGACCGAGCTCTTCTTCAATCAGCTGCCGCACCTGTGCACTGTAGCTTTGCGACAAATCTGTCATCTGCCTTAGAAGTCTGTGTGCTTTCTCTCTTAGCTGACCATTAGCAGTGGTCACCTCTAGCTCCCGCTCCTTCTCCTTCCTCAGCACGCTCTCTGCCATCTCCAACTTGAGGCTCAGCTCTGTGACTTGAGATGCCATTCTAAATTTAGGTTCATCCATTTCCATCTTGCCTTTGCTACGGCTTTGTTCTTGAAAGCAGTCATTTCCCTCACACCCTGAGCTCTCCTGGTGGTGTTTTGTGTTTGATTCTTCTGTAACGGAGCCATCATCACTCTTGATGAAATGGCCGATGTCAGACGGGTTTGCAGTGTAGTTGACTCTCCCAGCAGTGGCTTTGTAGGTGTCTATGATGTTGCATATTTTGAAGCTTTTCACAAGGGCTTTGGTTCCCTGGTACTCTGCCTGGCACTCAGGGCAGCTGTGTTGGTCAAGGCCTTCTCCCATGGTCTGAAGGCAGGCAAAGCAGTAGATGTGACCACAGGGAAGAGAAACTGGATCAGAGAAGAGCTGCAGGCAGATGGGGCAAGTGAGCTCCAAAGCTAAGGCTTCTGGATGATCCATTTTAGAAAGGTTTGCTTCAGTCTCACTCCCAGACATGGTGTCAGGCCCTGGAAAAACAGACAACAACTTCAGAAATATGTAGTTTATGATATAAACTTGGCTAATTTATTTTACTCTGTATAGATTGTACATTTTCTTTGAGTTAGTCAGTATACATAGTAGTGTGTAAATAGCATAGAGGGAAAAGGGATTTAAAGTAAAACATTTAAAAAAAGGGTCATAGCAGGACTTAAGTCATGAGTTCCTCTCACTAAGAAAACACAAACTAGTCCATTTTATTATTTGCATTTCATTTTTGATTTATTGCGTTATTGAGTATTTCTTAACATTACTTTTTTAAAAAGGCCTTTTTTTTTTTTTTTAAGTAATCAAACTTAGATATAATGACTACAATAATTATATGGAATTGTGTGTAAAATATCCAACAAGTGTAGAAAATATTCACCAAGTGTTTCTTTTTAACTGAATATAATCTACTCCAGACTCCAACACCTTCCAAATTCTCACAAAACAGATACTCAAATGAATGCATATTACGTGCATCTTTCTTACAGGGGTAGTCAGAAATACTGGGGAAGTTACCATTACCACAATCATGACGAAGCACAGCACACGGAACCATACACCAAGCCACACACTATACTGTACACAAGCTCGACCAAGGTTTCACATAATATCTATCCTAAGTGGGAAATTGTAGTCGCATGAAAATATGTCTAAAGGCCGTAGAAAATAGCAAAGTCCAACAATGTAGGTCGCAAATGTTTCTGCGCTGTTTGGCAGCGCATCTGTTTATTTGTTGGGTTAAGTTTCGATTTCCAGCGAGTGTGATGTCCACGCGGCCAAATCACAAGTTTCGCTTCCCTCACTTTAATTAAAATCACACTTACTGTACATTGTTGCGCTTATTCGGCTGCAAGGTATTGCTCCGATTTCAATTAATTTGGCTTTACTTCCTTAAAAAAAAACAAATTAGGCCTACGTTATTATTCATAAGCGTCACTTAAAGCGCAGCACTGCGCATAACAAGCGAATTATTTACAAATAAGTGTCCGTCATTGTCTTTTTTAAATCAAAGAATTTAGTTATATTAAAAGGCATAGGTTAAAAATTTTTTAAAAAAAAGACTCACCTATTTCAACAGAGCTGAGATCCGGAGACTGTTCCTGTTCAGGTAGAGTCCTTAAAACGCACTGACGCAGAGATCAGCGGTCAAGGAAACGCTCGAGCTCTAAAGTGTAATCGATGTTGTGCAGCACGTTTCAGCAGGACATGTTGCAGGACATGGTGCAGGACATGTAGCAGGACATGTAGCAGGACATGTTGCAGGACATGGTGCAGGACATGGTGCAGGACATGTTGCCGGGCTGTTTCGCATTTGCCAAACCTTTGCCCCACTATCTATAGTAAATGTCATGTCATCAGAATTGGCATATCAACTTTATGAGTACTTTAGAAGTACTTTATAGTATAAGTACTTGTATTATATATAAATAAGTACTTTTTTTCTTTTATTGCAAAAATATAGTAAGAATGCAACAAACTATGTAGTGCAGGGAATTGGAAATGTAACCTGTGCACTTTTGCATTTAAGTAAATAAAAAATAAAGATGTAAAACGTTAATATCAATCATGACAAAGACAACAGGCGGTGTTGTATTTCTGCTTTATTCATATTTATATTCATTTGGTTTCAAAAGTAAAAGCAACATCCTCACCTCCATTGCATCTCCACACACAGTTGGACGATGAAAGATAAGGCAAAAATAATAAATATAACAGTCATTATAGAACAAAGGCACAGCGCTGGGCTAAACCACTACTGTTCTGCTCCAAGGTCCATTTAACTCTTCTCTGGAATAAAAATCATGTCAGTCTGACCCACGTTCATGTAGTGTACAAGCATTTCTAAATGTGGTTAGTGCGGTACGTGAAAGAAATATATGTGAAATTTTCATGTTGTAGTTTCACAATGATCATATGCTCAGATCAACTAGTTATTGCAACTCTCGGGTATTAAGAAAGAATAATAAATAATGTCCCTTACAACCAACTCCTACTCCATAATAATCTGCAGGCTTTGATTCCGCAGTTACCACACACAAATAAAATCTAGCTTCCCATCCACGCTTTAATTACTTAAGACTCAGGTGAGTCATAAGTCAATAGAAAACTCTCTTGTGCTAAATAATGCTCAACATTGCTCAAGGCAAAACCCAGTTATCTCATAGTACATCAGGTCAAAAAATACTTTTAAATAATTCAAAGCATTTAAAAACATTCTCACACCATATTTGGTTGCTTGGTACATATAGCTATAAAAACACTCCCCACGACGCTCAAGGCAAACACATTGTCTTTTGTCAACTACACGCGGACCCACAATCTTAACCGAATGAAGAGTAACAGGTTTGTTTTGCAGCTGTGTGTGCCTGGGTCTGTTTGAGCTTTGTGCAGGAACTGAATATCCCCAGATCAGTCACACAAAACAGGCAGTAGTTTTGGCATGTGCAGGATTTTTAGGCATTACTTAAACACTTATCTAATACAGCTACATTTCTAAACAGACGTGTTTTTGGTTTAGAGTGTTTCGAGCTGAAATGTGTGACAGTGTTGAATTCATATTTTGGAATGACTATAAAACTGGTACACATGATAACAAAAAACTGAAAAAGTCCAAAGGCACATTTTTCCAGTTGCGTTGTTCATTGTAGGAGTTTCACATTAAAATAGCTAAAAGATTGTGTATACAGCCATTGTGAGTGCACTGAAATGAAGTACTGAATAATGTTTTGTCCACTCATGTTTGAAATGTTGAGTACATGCATATTATAACTTAATCTGGCTCTATCTTTGTGAGACACGTCTCATGAACAGGCACTACAGTTGGCAGGTCTATCAAAGGCAGTGTTCAGGCATGCTGGGAAAATACCTTTCAGGAAAAGGAAAGATCAAAGAGAGTAAATGTGCTTGCTTTAAAACGTGTGTCTGTGTCTGTATGTGTGTGTGTGTGTGTGTCTACAGTAGTGCATCCAGGTCCAGTTCTGGCAGAGGCTCCTTCCAATAGGAGAAACTGCTGTACTCGGGACAGTCCAAAGCAGAGGATGTGCTGCCCCCGACAGAGAGCATGGGGAAGAAATGTTCCACCAACTCACTGAGGTGGCTGTACCTGCAAAACACACACACACACACACACACACACACACACACACACACACACACA
>CALSCE010010661.1:11432561-11447679 GCA_943593645.1 Bovichtus variegatus
ACACACACACACACACACACACACACACACACACACACACACACCAAACTGACTCAGAATGCCATTAATACACATACACACATATGAATGATCAAAAGTGTCTGAAAATGTGCTCCGTTCCCTCGACAAAAAAGCCAATGATATTTCAGAATTATTGCAGAAAATAAACTCTGTGGGAAACAAAAGTTGATTATACTTACACGTTTAGTTCAGCAAGATAACCTTCACAAATTAACCCCACTTTTATGATTTTTTAAGCGTAAATGTAATCGGCACAAGTAAAAAGCTACAGTTAGGCCATAAACGAACTACAGACGGTTCCCGTCACCACCACTTAGCTAAAGGAGGACTAGTGTCCGGCGTGATGACGTTTAAAAAGGACCCCAAAAATCTCTGTAGTCTCGTTAAGCTTCAAAATTCATGACTGGGGTATTTACTGTCACTGTTACCGTTGTTACTGTTGTAAAACAAAACGTGAAAATCTCTTAAACTTGTGTTAACCACAGAGCTTATTTCCGGCATCTAAATCCCATTGACTTCGAGACGAGGGAACCGAAGTGCCAAACTCATTTCCTGGTTGTAGGACTCATTTACTGCAGCACAAAATGTGCAAAGGGTGTTTCTATCCGTGTTCGGCTGCACACTTACGAGGACTTGTTGACTTTAGTCCTCTCCTGGATGAGCTCTCCTTTCGGGTTGACGATAAATAACCTGGTGTCTGGCACGCCGACCTGCTTATAGGCAAACGCATCCTGCAAAATGAAAAGCCGCAAAACAATACAGTTACAAAGACTTCGGCTTCAGTGTGACTTTAACCTTTGCAGTATCTATGTGCACTAAAGAGATTGTTTGGCTGTAATAGCACTAATCCCCAATCATAAAGCATTAGCCGGTGTTTACTTTATATCCAACAAACAAACCCCGGACTATAATTCCACATTTCTCACACTTCATTTCTACCTTCTGGAGTATATTACAGGAAGTTTTTATTAAACTAATACTATTTAAAAAAACATTTAAAACAAATGTGTGTGTTCTTTGCCCTTTTCCTAACGGGCATGATCTCTTTATGGGCACCCAGTTTTGTGCAACACGATGAAATCACTTCCAAATATGCAGCTTAGCACCTGGAAAACCTTGAATGAAAATAAACTTGTTGCTGAAAGTTATTGCTGTAAAGACTATATTTAACATCGGGAAAAATCAGAGTGGAAAAACACTAACATTGTGTTTATTAGATGTCTCCCATATGATTGTTTTACACTGCATATGTGTGCATATCTTTGATATTCGACTTATTATGAGTTAATAGATACCACATACTTGATTGTGCTCCTTGTAGTTTCTGAGATACAGACATCTTTTTATCGTACTATATTAAGTCATTGGGCACATGGTACTACTGTTTATTCCTAAAATATGATGAAATATATTTAACACCGATTTTGAAAATGTCTTCAGATTTGTGCTTAGACCAGAGAACACTTCCACTTAAGGAAATTCAAAATGTCAGCTGCGGGCAGAAATAGATTAAGAGTCATTCTGCAGCGTTGCTTACGTTGGTCCTGTTGCCGAAGGCCGCGTAGAAGGGCTGTCTCTGCGGGTTGAACAGGTCCTTGATGTCACTGAGGCAGGCAATTTTAAACACCTCCGGCTTCTTCTCAATAACCTCTCTGCACGGGACGGGATAGGCAGTTCAAAGTCAAAATGGACATCTGTTCAAGTGTTTGCCTGCTCTCATGCATTTAAGTATTTTATACAGTGCAGTAGCTGAGTAGCCTCTCTGATGAAGAGGAGTGACCACTAGAGGTCAGCGGTCCATCACATTGATTTTCAAACTTCAACATTTCTCACACACACAGTTCCAACATTCTGTTCATTCAGGTAATTAACGCGACAGTGAATTGGCAGGACACCACCTGTGAAGCAGTTCAGTAGTAGTATTTGTCACCTGTGTAGTGCTGAAAAGAGGCTGCTGGGGGCCAACAGTACAGGGCCTTGAGGGAGGACAATGCCTTTGTCATTGACCCACTGAAGGTAGTCCTTGGTGATGGCAGCCATGCCTATGGCCCGCGCTGAACAATACAGGAACTTATAGCCATTTCTGCAAGGAAAGGAGCGACCACATTAGCAGAACAAGAATAATAACAGAATAAGAAAAATGGGGATTTTTCCACTTCTGCTTGTTATTGAGTTGACCTACAGCATTAAGCTCCCCAACACTTTCATCAATACTTTCCACAACACATATGTACTCTGTCCTGTTTCTTCGGATTTGTGCAACAGCAGGTTAGAAAACAGAATTCAATCTTTTTTCAATTAACTGAACAGCTGAGCTCATTTTAAAAGCACAACAGAAAGCATATGGAAATGAGGACAAACAGGGAAACATCTGGCGATGCAGATTAGACACTCCGCTGCAACTAGAATTACATCAGAATGAAATCATCAGCACTGGATACATTTGATCTGTTTTTGCTTGTTATGGTGTGAGTGAAGTGCGTGTGAAAGTTCAGCAAAAGAAAGTGGCCAAAAGGAAAAACTGTTAAAGATGTAACATCTCTAACAGTTTTTCCTTTTGGTCAGTTTTGCAGTTGTTGTTTTCTGCCCTTTGACTTCTGATAATATTTTCCCAAAAAGTAATTTCACATACTGGTGTATTTTGTGGTAGAGTTTGGCGATGCCTTTGTGTGTCCAGTCTTTTCCAAACTGAGGTAGAATATGACCCAGAGCATCAGACCTGCAGGAGACAGACAGGGAAGATTTCTCATAATTCTGTAGCAAAGTAGGTTCAAACAATGTTCAATAGTGCATCTTTCATAGTGATCTATTATATTGCTTCGCTTCATTTCTATTTCTAAACACCATAGCGTGCAAGGAAAGGCTGTTGTTGTTACTTAGTGATGGTGCCGTCTATGTCCGATATGATGACGCGATCGTCCCAGTTCCACAGGTAGATGGCAGCCTCACAGCGACAGGTGCCTTGGTATTGTGTGGTCACACTGAACACCACCTTGTTGGCTCCCTCACGCAGGTTTAAGTGCTCCTGGTTGTGAGAAAGGAGAGAGTTAGCTCGGCGTAAAGTGGACAAAGTGGTCATCCTCTACATACATTAGAAAGCAGTCAAATTCAAACAAAAACTTTATGTGCGTGTATGAACGTGTGTGTCTTACTATCTGTTTCGAGGTCAGACGCAGTGATTTGCGGTATATCTGGGTGATACACTGAGTGGCGTTAAGGGTTTCTGTTGAGAGGCTGGAGGGAATCATGGCTTTTCGGCCGAGGCCCGCTGCCTCGTCACTGTCGATGTCATCCAATGTGGCTCTGGAGGAAACAACATACAGCTGATAATTAAACGTCATGACAATTGTTGTTTTGCTTTTTGTACTTAGTACTGAGAGAACTTTTCCTTGCACATTTCTGCAACACACTTTAGATGTATTGTACATATTTTTATAGTATGGTTTTCATATTTTTATTGTAATTTTCTTATATTCTTTATTTTTGTTTCTTCATTTTTGCAATACTTGCTTTTATGTTTTATTAAATTTCATTTTACTATGTTTATGTTGTGCACTAATACACCAAAGTAAATTCTTTGTATGTGAAAAAAAATCTACAATAAACCAGATTGTAAATCTGATTTGAGAATATTTATTGAGTAATGTATGATATGTACAGAGTTTGGGCACCCTCTGGTGGCGCAAAGGTAAACTGCATGATTTAGAGTTTGAATCGATACACAAAATATGTCTTTAAAAAAATGTAAATCTAACAATGATAATCATTTTACCCTAATTCATTCTTGTGTTTGTGGCACTGTGAGGAGACGCTACATAGAGGATCCATCGAAAGGTAACACGCACCTCTTCAAAAATGTACCTATAGTACAAGCTATGAGAGGTCTGCAGAGAGGGCAACAACTGTGATCTGGGATCCTTAGAATTTAGAGCAATTCACTATACGTGATACAAGTCCCAAAATTAGACATTTGGCTGAAACTAATGGAAGCAGATGAGGCCTATGACTTGATAGCTACAATTTCTACATGTTCAATTGTCTTTTGTTGCTACTTGTAGCTATATTTAAGGCCTGCCCTTACTTCTTTTTTTAGGAGCGAGTTACAAACAAAAGCCATTATTTCTGACCAAAACTTTTGCTTATTTACAGAATTGTTCATCTCCGTGCAGTATGACAACCTAATGAACAAAATAATGAGGAATAAACATGTACTAGCAGGCAATACGTTTAATAGAAAAGAACAGCTACGATCAGCGGGACTAGATTCCAACTGAAACAGAGCATGAACGGTTTATTAACTTGAGTTACATCATTTCTTAGTGAGGTGACTTACTTTACAGTGGGGGAAACACTTGCCAGTGGCTCCTCTTGTTCCTCCTTTGAGTCCTTTTGCTAAGAAAACAAGATTACATGATCAGGTTCATTCTAACCATTAACAACGTCGAGTGTCAATGGTGTATTTTTACAAACAGACCAGTTGCTTCTGACCTAATCCTTCAATCACCTCGAGCCTTATTCATCGTATGTCATAACACTAACCCAGCTATGCAGTGGAGATTATGGTATGTAATAATTGCAGGCACACCATCATAACTCAATGAATACAATTAGCAGGAATTCCTAAGAATGTACCTGGCTATTGTCCATGTGTCTCCTCCTCCAGGAGAACCACCAGCGGCCAGACTTTTTGGGCATCTTATCCTTCACCAGCCGCTCTATCGCACTCTATATGACACGCACGAAAAGAAGGCAATGATTGTATGAATCTTGTTGTCATATTCACCGGCTAACTACGATCTTATCTGACTTGCGCTGTTAACTTGTGAATCAATACAAAGAACTCAGTGATATGTTTGATTAATGTTTGTAACTAGACATTAAGGAAATCTAATGAATTAACATATTGAGGTCTAATGTAGAAACAATGAAATACCTTGGGTAGGCTTTTCTGGAACGTTGTCATTGACAAGACCATCGGAGCGGCCACTGCCCAGTTATAATAGCTGTAAAATATGAAAGCCAGCTGATGAACAATCATGGACATGAGCGTGTTTAACATGACCATTTAAGAACATCCTCTTCAAAAAATACATACAACAGTGAAACAACTACATTTTTTTATGCTAATTGTATAAGTAAACAAACAAATATCTAAATCCAAGTCTTACTTGGAGTTGATGCAGATCACAAGGCTTGGATCCTCAATGATTCCTGGGTTGCTGGCAAAATCCTGGTACGTCACAATGTGCTCCATAAACTTCTCTGGATTGACGGCAAAAGCAACGCGACAACTGAATTTTACTCCACTGGGAGAACCCGCCCATTCCTTCATGTCCCAGCACATATAGCAGACACAGACCAGCAGCATTCGCTCTGACTCACCTTTAGTGATTTGGCTGGTGTCGACCACCTGTCCGCAGAGGGACATGCTGACGTCCATGTGGTAGGAGGTGGAATCTGACAGGTACTCTGTCCCGCTGTCCATGGCCCCGCTGCCCACTGACTGAGGCGACTGGCTCCCTGAGCAGGAGCCCTGCTCTGCTCCCTGCTGAGACGCTCCCTCGATCTCACTGCAGGGGAAAACAGACACACATTTCTTTTTAAGCACTTCATAGATAGCACAGCGCAATTTTTGGGTTATTGAGTTGTTTCAATGGAAATGAAACACCGTGGACACTGTGGGAATAAGGGGTGAAAGGAAATATCAATACATGCGATACTTGAGTATTGTAATATAAAGTTTTGTGATACTGTATTGATTCTCAAAAACAATGTATCGATTTTTATTTAATAGTTCACATGGTAAGATTTGTGGCAGCCTTGTTCATTTTGTGTGACTTCATTTGTTTACCTTTAGAATCCTGCAAGCACTTTCGTCGTTTTATTTTTTTACCGATATAGGCAAATGTTAATTCCTTTGCTGAGATTTCACAAAAAAAAAGTGGCGCTATGATAGATGTTACAGGGACTGTGATGAACGCAAATGCAGATCCCACTGTTCTGATTGCATAAAAATTTCTTCTTTTTTTTTTACTTAGATTTTATGCATATAGTGGTGTGTTCTTTATACTAAGAACATTTTACTTGTAACCCCTACATCATGATACACATACCTATACACAGCCCTAGTGGGACTTTTTGTTTGTCAATTTGTAAATGGGTAGTTTATACATCATTTAAAATGAGCCACTCTGTGAAGAATACTCATGTGTCTTTTTACCTCTTGGGGAAGTAGAGTGCAGCCACCTCAGGGTCCAACTTGGTCAGATCATCCAAGTAAATATCTGTTGGTCCTAGATGGTGATTACGTTTACCTGCAACAGAATGACCCGTGAACACTGACATGAAGATAATTACTAAAATGAGACTTTAAAAACACACTTGGAGTGTAAGGACACTTGTTAAAAAGTAACATAAATGAGAGAGCTTAGACAAAGCCTTCACCTTTCTTCTTGTCCTGTTGCTCCACTTTGGAGGAAGCCTCAGAAGGGTTTGCTAACCCCTCGGTTCTGTTGGTCAGTGAGCCTCCTGCTGACCCTTCAGTCCCTCCAGCTCCACCTTCCTCCTCCCCTCCCTCAGCACAGGGATCTATCCCACTGTCCGCCTCGCTGACGGGGGCACTGGCGGTGGAACCCTGTTCCCTTTGCTCAGATAAGGCACCTTGCTCTTGTGGATTTGATAACTCTGTACTACTTGGACTTGTTGCAGTAACTGTGCAGTCGTCGCTCTCTTTTATGACTTGTATTTGGGCATTGTTTGGTCTGGTCACACTGTCGATCACAGTGCTGATATGCTCAACGCTGATTGCGCTTTCTTTGCTAGTATGAGAATATGTGCCATCAATTAGATTAGCTGAATAAGAAGGTGAGTCTCTGTTCTCCTCTTCCCCTGATGTGGATTCTAGTGCCTGTATCGAGTCCACATTAGTTTTCGCTGATGATGCACACGACTTGGAGAGGTCAGTGGGGGTGGAATGTGCAATGTGAGAGTTCTTCTCCATAGATAAAGGGGTGGTCTGCATTGTGTGGTTACTTAGGTCTAGGGACTGAGTCCTGGGCTGTGGCCTGACCACTGTTACACTGCCCGCTCTGCCACAGCTGATCACAGGCTCAAAGTCCATGTCAAAGGAGTCCTGTCTCTCAATGGTGCAGAAATGAGAACTGCTGGAAGGGGAGATGTGCTGTAACTCCACTGGTGTCCTCTCAGATTGACACAGCTGTGAGAGGGAGGGCAGAGAGAGCAATTTGAGACAATGTGTCAGCATGACAATCTCAAATCTACAGCATTACCACAGCACGGGTATGCAGTGAAAGCACATCTACAGCTGTGTGTGAGTGTGTGTGTGTGTTGCCATACCATGGGAAAACCTCCCCAGTTCCACTGCATCTGAGGCCCAGACGACTCTTGGGGTTTAACCAGGAGCTCAGAGTCGCTTTTAGGGGAAGATGACCGGCTGTAGAACACATTGCTGTTGCGGAGAAAGATAGATAAAGAGAAAAAGATCAATTACTGTAACTCAATAAATCAGTATGACTTTATCACTGTTAACTGACACTGATTGTCAAACTGCCGCAGTGAGGCTGCTAAATGCAAACAAATGAATCAATCAATGAATCCGTCGTAAAGAGGAGCATTCCTCACCCTTCTGAGGGTGACTGCTCTCCGTCCGAGTGTGGATGAGTGTCTCTGGTCTGTGTGGCCCCCAGCTCCTCATTTGGCTCCTCAGACAGCGAGTAGTACACTGATTTACTGTAACACACACAAGAAGATAATTATCAACTACTGTGTCAACTTTGAAGGTGTGAACAACATGACTCCCTGTAAAAGGTTCACTCGCATTCTACAGCAGCTGGGCTCCTCAGAGAATTTAATAGTGACCAAAACACTGAAATACTGAAATGCCACCTTTACCAAAAATGTAACAATGTCAGTAAAAAATAAAACCTATTTCAAGTGTACATGGTAAAAACAAAAGCATAGTCATTTCAGTACTTTCATCTTTTTTTAAATCACTAACCTGATATGCAACGGTGTGACGGGCTCCTCTTTAGCAGGGCTCTCCTGCCCGGCCTGATCACTTTCTCTCTCCCACTCCTTCTCTCTTTCCCTCTCATCTGATGAGGAGCTGGCCTCTTCTCTCAGGTGAGAATCAGAACGAATGCGTTTGCGACGGCGTTTCTTCCTGCGGGCGCCAGACCCGGTGATGGAAGATCCCTCAGGGGTCTCCTCGATCTCCTCAGGGACCTCAAGAGGAATCGGGGAGGTGCACAGATGGGCTGGGACCTGGGACTGATGGGGATAAAAAAAAATAATGTTTGCAATGATGAGTTAAAGATAACAGACTGATTCAATGGTACAACAGAATTGAGAAATGGCCAATGGCCATCAAATGTTGGTCATCATACCTCCTTGTTTTCATTTTCCTCCACAAAAAAAGCTTCTCCATTGTCACCCAACTTCATATGTAGGTCAACTGATTCTCCATTGATCTCAATGTCCACCTAAAATCACAGTGATGCACGTATGTGTCAAAGAATGACCAGAAGCAGAGCGATAGAACTGTAGTTGTAGTTAAAAGAATGAAATGAGACATAGAGAACACTGACAATTTTCTCCTTGGAGCGCAGCACGCCCAGCTTGCCAAAGCGGACGTGAAAGGGGGAACACTGGAACGATCCATCAGGCTGTCGCACCACGATGACATCGATCCCTCCGGTGAGAGTGGCGGGGTTCAGGCCGCGGTACAGCTCCTTCACCGTCACAAACACTGTCTCTGCAAACTGGCCCACGATATTCATGGTTTGGGACTGGAAACAAAAAAACAAGAAGTGAGAACAGTGGAGGAACAAAAAGTGTCAGTATTCAGTCGTTTCTGTCGTCTACGGTTCGATCCTTCATCCTTTTTCCCACAATGTCAGCAGCACTCAACAACAATGTCATCCAATAAAGCACATTAAGCACGTCCATATATGCATGCAAGTATAAGTCGTAGTATAAGTATTGTAAACTGTATCCTCCTCTTTGCAGTTGTAGGTTTTGATGTTATATTTTTGTTTTACGTCAGTAGAATGACCAAGAGGGCATCAATTCTAGATAATTTTCAAAAATAAGTTCATTATCAGAGAGGTCGAAAAAAGCGTCAATAAAATTCCTCCCATTATGTACCTTTTTTTCCTCAGCAGGTCAGCACATGTCCAACAACACGTAGCTTTAGTAAGTCAAGAAGTCAAACATTGCCGAAGGCTACTGACAACATCACATTTGGCCTAGTTTGGCCCCACATCAACATTGCAAGACAGTCAAAGTAGCTTCTGTGGGATTTAGAAACTATGTTACCTAAAGTGTCCTTAGGAGCCTCTGTCATATCTAGACAGTGCTTCTTTAAAGACATACTATCATAGCCTATTATTACCTTGTAATACTGTTTTACATTTTGAATTGAATATTTACTAAAAAGCAAATATATGTTAGAGGAATCAAAACCACAGTGCAGCATTAAATTCTACCTTTGTTAAGCTTATAATGTTTAATTTATGTTGACACAACTTAATAACCAAACGGATCACAATAGACAAGACTTGTCAGACTCAACTGAGCCTCAGAATGTCTAATATGGTTTTAACAACGCACATTATCACAATGAATCACACCCGTCTACAGCCTCATCTGTCCAAAGTCTGCATTACACATCTCATGTCTTACCCACAGTGAAGGATGCAGATGTCTGTTCCCAACCAGGCTGAGTTCCCTTGACCTCCCTTCTGCCATACGACACCACTATAAAGGCGTTTCCAACCACTGGAACTCGGGAACCGTCTCAAGAAACTTTACCTCCATTTCCACCAGAGGAACCCGTCAACTCCATTTCCAAGAACGCTCGGCTGCCTCTCAAGGCTAAGGCCACTTAACCCCCCCATATCTGTCTGTAGATGTAAGGCTACATTTTGTTAGCTGTGACAACTGAGATGTAGCTAGAAAAGTTTGCACAGTCGAGCTGCTAAACTAAATACGACGTTCTACTTGATCAGTGGTTATCAGAGATGACAGCGCTCTAGTCCATTCTGTTCTAAGCTCGGACGCGAAATATAGCAATCTATGAGAGAGAGAGAGAGTCCTAGTATATTCAGTCACACGCTGATGCTTCCTCTATCTCACACAATTTCAAAAGCACGTACATACCCTTCTGTCACACCGAATTCATACTTCCCCACTTGCACTGCACATGACAGCCAGACCAGCAGTTTCTGAAAGGCTCGGACAGGCTATTCAAACACGCTTGGCATGAACACGCAAAACTGATCGACCATACAGTTTCTGGGCTAGACCACAGCTCTCTGGGCCATCAAAGATGAGGGGACTCTCCGTCAGTCATGGCTCTACCGACACTCGAAAATCCTTCATAGGCCTAGCCAATTTGGGAGGAACTCAAGAAAATAAGTTGCAAATTGTGATGGATATCACTGCCTGTGCTGCCTATGGAAGAGGAGACGACAGTAAGGTAGGCCTAAGTTGGAAAACAATGTCTAACAGTCTGTCATTAGAGTTGGTGTAGCTAATCTAGCCTATCATGTGAGGTTTAAAAATGTAAAAACACATTTTAAACCCACTCTAGCCTATCATGTGACTGACCCAACAGAGCAAATGTAAAATATGAGTGTGCAGCTCATGGCCTTCTAATGTGAATTACATCTTTTGGAGCCCATTCAGGCTTCTGTATCTGTATTTGATTTAGAGTGATACTTCACTGAAACTGCCAGGTCAGCTGTATTTAGAAAGCAGGATGAACAAAAGCCTGCAGTAGACAATGGCAGTGAGAGACTAAATGTAGGGCAGTAGACAGAAGACAAAAGGGGGAGACGAGGGGGTTAATAACTGATGTACAAGGATCATATGTTTACATCAGAGCAGCATACCGTTAATAATGTATTAAACACAGTCCTGTACTAACTTATGCACTATACTGTACTGTACTATGTGTAACCTGGCATGATACAAGCTTCACTCTCTCTTAGCTCACTTCTCCTCATTGAGGATTATTAACTGATTAATCGTTTTGTCTATGAAATGTCAAAAAATTGTGAAAAATTCACCAGTTCTGAAAGCACAATGTGACACTTTCAAATATCTTGTTTTGTCAGACCAACAGTCCAAAACTAAAATGACATAAAATTCTTAATGAAGTTCTGAATGGTGAGAAAGCAAAAGTTTGAGATTTTTTCCCTTATGAAATGCCTTAATGCGTAATTAAATATCAAACTGTTTCAGCACTGGTTGACACACTACGTTTAATCAGTCATTGACACACTATTCCAAATGGGACTTAGGTATAACAGTTCCTTAATGTTAAGAACCAGCCACGTGTGTAGAGAGCGTAGTCCTGGTTTAACTGACCTTTGCCTCCAAGGAGACACAGACACGCAGAGGATTCCTAACTGTAATGCAATGTGATTCAGCATGTGTCACCATCGCTTAACTACTGTTGCATAATACAACTCTAAACTGTCTTATATGTCACATTTGATGACTACATTATGGCTATCCCCATCTCTGACGCCATTTAGAAAGCCAGTCCCTCAGAATGCATCATTTGGTGAAGGTCTTGTAAAGGATTTAATGAATAGCAACACTAATGCTGAATAAAACGTTATAGTTTTAAAGTACAAGTGTCACTATACATCTCATGCATACAACTAGAGCTACATTACAAGATCATAATTTTACAGTTTTTAATGCAACAATTTACTTAACTGTACATAATCATCAAGTCCATGTATATACATTCAGTATTTATTCATTTGCACTATTTGTATGGTTTACAACATACAGAAACACTTTAATTGTATATAGACGTTTATTTTCACATACTTGAGTACACAAAAGTTCTGTCTATTCTTAACCTTTTTTTGTCCAGCTTTGTTGTACTTGATCCTCGCTGTTATGTCTTTGTCTGTGTAAGGTCCATGTAAAGAGTCAGATTCCTTATAACGTGTGCACATACATGGCCAATAAAGAGGAGTCTGATTCTGAAACTTTAACAACTTCCGCAACGGCTTTATGTGTCACCATATGGCCCAGTCCACTGTTAGCTTCTGAAGCGCTCAACACTAGCAGAGCAACAAATGAACTCTACTCTTGACGTTAATTCAAACGTTTTAAAACTAGATAAATGTCATTTTTATGACGCAGCTACAGCCACGTATTCACCGTTCAGAACTTCATAAGGAATCTGCTTTGTTTGACAGGGAAGTCAGTGACGAAACATATTGCGACTTGTCTTAAAACGACGTCTAAGTTACAGCAAGTAAAACAAATCTTTAAAATTAACATAACTCTGACTGGTTAACATCTTCCACGACTGATAAAGATGTTAGAGGCGGTTTATTGTCTCTGGGTTGATGCCGAGACAGTGCAAAGCGCAGCTTACCTTTGGTGTCGCTTTTCAGATTGAGCAAAATAACAGCCATCCCAGACACTTCCTAGTATACTGCGCATGCGCGAAACACAAGTCCATCACTGCAATAGCCAATGAGCCAACTGGAAGTGAAAATGACCCGCCTTTAAAATTCATTTGTAAACAAAGCGTTCAATGATGCAAACGCTCTTCAGGTTTTTAATTTGTCATTGTAATATGGCATAAGGAATAAACAGGAATAATATTTTACAACTAATAAAGTCTATAAAGATTTCCTTAACATACTGTAAGTGACTGCCAAACATTAATTGTGTCTGTTGATAGGCACTATTTCAGAGAAGAGAGTATGAGAGCCTCTTAGTTAAACTACAACAAATCAGTTATAAGATGTAACATCAGAAGAAACTCATGAGTGAAACTTAACTCAAAGACTCAAAACAAGAAAACGTCTGCATAAAGCATGCTACTAGCTGACAAATTCCACTTTTGAATGAAAGACTCTTAATCAAAAAAAACTGTGATACAAAGGTATTGTTACAGAAGTTATTTGAAACACAGACACAACTATTTATTTACTCTTGCATTCAACATGTCGTGTTGTTATTATATCATAAAATATGTTACATACTAGAAGATAATAAAATATATGGGTTATTATTGATTATGGGCTGCCAGCAGTCTAGTTCCATCAAACAGCAGACACAGACAAGTACAACAGAGTTTGACTAAAGTGCTCCTTCTTTCTAAGAGACAATTGTGATGAGGCTATTTTTATTTATTCGTTTCTGAGACACTAATCACTGTGAGATTTGTTTCTGTATGAGCACATGATGGACTGTAAAAAGTATTTGCACAGCTTCATGAGTATGCAGCCAGACCGCAGAACTTCACAGCTCTTTCACATTCATTTAGTCCTTATCATCATTCACTTATGGGTTTTCAGTATTTCAGAAATGGTAACTAGTTTGGCCCAGCAGAGGGCATCACTGCACCTGCACAGAGCCTCATTAAACAGAGACGCCTGCTTTCTTTGCCTGAACCTTCTATTCACGCTCTGTATCTCTTTTTCCATAATTCAATTTCAATAAAAGATCAATGTTCTATTCTCACTACTGTGATTGTTTACAAAAAAAATGTAGGTACGCTGCATATCTTAAACAGATTAAAACAGATGTTGTGCTGTTTTAATGACACAATGGATTGTTCTTTTCAATTCCAAGAATACACACTCAATGTAATGAAAAACCGACAAAAGACACAAATAGAGATATGTGGTGAATTGTAATATTTCAATCAAATGTTCAATGTGCAGAAGGTTGGGCATAAGTATCAAATAAGGTTATCATCATCATTACAGCAATACTAAAAAGACTAAAGGATTATTATACAATTAAATATAGAAACAGATTTGATGTATTATGCCCCTATAATGGACAGAGCATATAAAGGGCTATGGTATAGGGTTGCTAAAAAACATTATTTGCAATTAAAGTAAATACCCAACCTGAAAGACACACACTAGTACAACATACATTTTTCTTTTTAATCTCATTATTACTTTACACTTTGGCAATTTTGTCTTTGTTACACTCCTGCCAATAAAGCATATTGAATTGAATTAAATGTAATACCATAATATCTTGACAGTAAAACAGGCTAAATATTATTATAAACACTTAAAGTGAAAAACAGCATTGTCATTTTCTTACAGTGAATAGATAAGTAGGTTTGTAGGTTTCTTTAATCAAACACCATGACACAAAGTGTTACAGATGTTACCTCCATGACATCATTTAAGGTGTTCCCTGTATGTTCAGGCCCCACTGTTTGCAAGCCAAACTGCCTATTTAAGGAAAGCCATAGCCTTACAACAAAAACACAGGCTCTCAAAACTGCTCTGCATCTGCTCACAACTGTCTTCCCCAATGTTTCCACACTCCACCATACAGAGCCTCCCCTAAATGTTTGGGCCCTTTTCTCTAAATAAGGCAGCCTTATCGTAGTTCCTGTCATTTTGCCTCTTTCCCAAACATCCCGAGCAGCGTCTGTGGCAGTAGCAGGCTGCAGCGTGTGCATTCTTTTGCCTTGTATGGAGAAACGGCCTGGCCTGAGATGTCTTTGTATGGAACAGGCCGCCCTCTTCATTGGCCGGGGCAGAAAGGGGCGGGACCCACCGGGAGTCTGATTCTTTAAACAAACTTTCCAGTAGGACTGCCTGCTTCCCTTCACACTGCTGTGTTGGACCCAGACAGAAGGAGTTTGAGGGACTTCCAGACATTTCTACCTGAAGCCAAGGTGAGAAAGAAAGCTGCTTTTACCACTGGATTGCATATCATGTGAACAAAGTGTTCCTCATATTGTATGTGTGTTAGAAAGGACTGTAAGTGTAAATTACAGTGGCAGAAGGCTCAACTGCCAGTGCTGAGAGTGAAGGGGAGGATAGAGTTACAGAGAGTGGATCTTTGATTAAAGTTACCAGAATAAAGCTTTGTCATCTGTTGATCAACGTGAAGAGAGACCTGTAGATACTAATCACCTGCGCATGTGTTTGTGTACGCAGCATAAATGGACTGTATGCATGTGTGTGTTTATTTTAATCTCATCACTATACGGCACATTAGACAGAGGAATTTCCGAATGCAGCTGACCCATTTAGACCTCTTACAAACACACTCTCAAACACAC
>CALSCE010010661.1:11448079-11478041 GCA_943593645.1 Bovichtus variegatus
TGTGTGTGTGTGTGTGTGTGTGTGTGTGTGTGTGTGTGTGTGTGACAAGTACATGACTTTCCTTCCTGTAACTTTTTATACTGAAAACACACGGATCAATATTGTTGTATTTAATGTCTTTATGTAAATGCCACTGTGGACAATCAAGTTATTTATCAAGATAATAAACTCTGGACAGAATCGGCTGGTCATACTTTCATTTGCATTGACAATAAAGGTTATAATTCTGCCGTAGTGATACTGTAGCATTCATTTGTATAGAGATCAAGAAAAAAAATGTATATACTCAACCGACAGATGAGAGCAAAGCTGCTCAACTCTGCCTTCACCAGCTTTTCTGAGTGCAATGCTACAAGCAATAGAGATGGCAGACACAAAAATGTAGGACTCTTCCAGCCCATTAAATATGTCAACAGACAGTGACAGTCACACAGACGATGCCCTTGGAGACAGATTTGGTGAATATAGGACAAAGAAATACCTATTTATAAGTGGGAGAACACTGTTGTGTAGCCTTTATTGTAATATGCTATGTAAGTGTATTTTGCTGCAATAAAAAAATTGGAGAATAAAATACAGAAACGTTTTCAAATTTCGTAGGTAACCAGAATAAATATATGTATTTTTTTCTGATCATAAGAGAAACTGTGTGCTTTATTTGAATTTCTGTTAAATATGCGATATATATTCCAATACAGACACAGGATGGTTGTTTGTGTTGTGGCAATTTTAGTCCTTCATTTATTTAGGTTACTTTTTTTAATATAAAGTCTTCAAATCTTCAAACTCTACACATCACAACTTAATTGCCTGAGCCCATTGGTGTTCAACACTCTTAATTTTTTACTTTACAAAAACTCATCTATTATCTGTCTTATCTTTAACAAAGCCTGTGTTTTTTTTCTTTTAAAGGGATTTTCCATTGCCACAGTCTTTCAATGCTACAATTTGAGAGGAAGTGACTTGTCGGGACATGATTAACACCCTTTTTTTTTTTTTATAGCTTTCCATTGTAGGAAAAAGCACAGTACATTTGAAGAGGCATTTATTTGATAGGCTACAATTTTCCACTGAAGTCTAACATCATTGACAAAGCAAAAAAAAATAGTGTGTACATACACTTTAACGTGTAAATTAAAGACCGAAAACAAAACATTGCATGTCAGGACAGGATGTGCAATCTCACACCCCTCCTGAGTAAATGATCTTATTGTGAACTAGTTCAGTATTCACCTCCGCGCCTCTCAGGGCATGATGTCATACCTCGTATGTGACTAATCAGCCACATTCACCTGCTCCCCCCGTCTGTCCAGCCTGTCCCTCAGTGTCATCTGTCTGCTATTGCCCACTGGGTATAACACAATCATCACACACCCACATACACACAAATCCTTGCAGACCTGAACATGAGTGACAGGTCTAATTCGGGAAGGATCTGGAGTTAGCTGCACTGTGGAGACTTGTCATTTTCAAAGCCATCACTGTACCCGACATTTAGAGAGAGTGTGATTTTCTCTCTAGAGGAAGAAGCGAGAGAAAAGGATTCTCCTGCTTGGGGCAAAGGAAAATCTAAAAGAGCTAGATACATGCAGTGCTCCAGTTTTTAGCACTGTAAAATGCATAACTCCTCTTTTCAATTGGATGCTGAAATCAGTATTCATGTCAATCTGCATTAAAAAGCAATATACCCGAGCCATGCTATCCCTGAAGGTGCAGCATTATTCAAATCTAATCCATGAATCATGCCTCTTCTGAATGTGCTTTAGGCCCAGAACCAGCCGCCACCATGTCGAGCAAGCGTGCCAAGGGAAAGACCACCAAGAAGCGTCCTCAGAGGGCCACCTCCAACGTCTTCGCCATGTTCGACCAGTCTCAGATCCAGGAGTTCAAAGAGGCGTTCAACATGATCGACCAGAACAGAGACGGTTTCATCGACAAGGAGGATCTGCATGACATGCTGGCCTCTCTGGGTACGTTGCCGTCTTAGATAACTCAGATGATATCATCAGTTTGGGAAAAAACTCCACATTTATTACAGAAAGCCTTTACTACAAGCTACGAGCGAAAGACGTGGGCATCTATCAGGGGTGTAACGAAAGATTCTATAGAGCTGCATTATGGGGAATGTAGGATCCAGTGTTATTGGAGCTTAAAGTCAGGACATCTTGGCCTGTGCTGCATTTTGGATCATTTGAAAAAGAATATGTCTTGCATGTTTCTCAACTTTGAAATAAAAAACAATTGAATATGTGCCTCTGAAAGATTTCTTCAAAACTGCTGGATTGCATTCTTGACTAGAAGGGCACTTGGAGAGCGTAGACCTCCGCCAAGGCCAAATGCCCTATCTCGCAATGTTAGAGAAAAATAATGAATGTATCCGCCCTCTTCTTCATATCCACTCCAAAATGTAATGGTTCATCCGTGACCCATGCTACACCCTTCCACCAAGTTTAATGAAAATGGGGCGAATCGTTCTTCTGCAATCCTGACAAAACAAACCAAACTGAAACCTCCTAGGCGTAGAATAAGTTCTTCACAACAAAATATGTTGAACAATGTTTACAGCGGTGTTCTCCTACTGAATAAGCATCAGGAAACACTTCCTTGTTTTCTGTAGTCCCAAGAAAAAGTAGATGCATGATAGTGTTGTTCGTCCTCAGGTAAGAACCCCTCCGATGAATACCTGGAGGGGATGATGAGCGAAGCACCAGGGCCCATCAACTTCACCATGTTCCTCACCATGTTTGGAGAGAGGCTCAACGGAACGGACCCCGAGGACGTCATCCGCAACGCCTTTGCCTGTTTCGATGAGGAGGGATCTGGTGAGTCAGTACAAACAAAACGTACTGTATACACAGACCAGGGCACTTTCACTGTCAGGGCTTGGAACTTCATGAGTGTTCTCTGTGCCCAAGGTGTGATCCACGAGGACCATCTGAGGGAGCTGCTGACCACCATGGGCGATCGCTTCACAGATGAAGATGTGGACGAGCTGTTCCGCGAGGCGCCCATTGACAAGAAGGGCAATTTCAACTATGCAGAGTTCACCCGCATCCTCAAACACGGCGCCAAAGACAAGGATGACGAGTAGAGGGAGACAGCGACTGCCTCGGGGCCCCCCGCACACGTACTGTACTGCAAATCAATCGCTAGCTCCTACCTTTATAGACCTTGAAGGCTTTAGAGAAATTGAACAGCGATAGTATCAAAGTGTTTTTTTTATATAAAAGGGCAGAAGTGACCATTGTGTAACATTTATTTAGATTTAAACATGTCATTGAAGGTAGGAGCTTTGGATTCATTTGGGATCCACAGAAATATCTTGCAATATAGCCATTTTTCAACTTGTATCATCATTTAAGGTTACCATGAAGAAAGGTGTATTTGCTTTATATAGCTATTGAGTCTACTGCGGCTTCAGTCACTTTGACTGCTGGTTGGACGTTTGACATGCATCGAACATAGTGTGTGTGTGTGTGTGCGGGGGTGTTTGTACAGTACCAGCAATGTTTACCTCTTCCTGCCAATTAGCTACCACACCTGCAGAAGCACTGCAACAAGTCTCCACATCTGTAATATTTGTATCCCTGTATGTTAGAAATGGCAAAAAAGGAATAAATCATTCTGACGGTGTTTATTAAAAGTGGCGAGCTTGATGAAGTGGTAAGTAGAGCTTTAAGATAACTCTTCCTCCAATCAGCTGGTTTTGTGTATTTGTTGAAGGATCAGGTATGTTTGTGTTGTTGAAGGAATTCAGTCTTGAATTGTTGCTCAGGCAAATAAAGTAAGTTTATTCATGCCGTTGACCTGCAAAAACAAGCGCCTCCTATTCATTTAACATGCTTACATAATCGTTGTTTTTAGATGTTTTAGCTCTTTGTCCTACAAAGCAGTATGCTATATTTTACACTAACTATTTCCAAAGGACTCTGGTTTGAACATTATACAGGAGCATGAATCCACTGACTTGGAGATTTGTTTTCAACTTTTCAATGTTAATGTGACTAAATGTTCACTCGTAGTGATAAATCGAAGACAAAACCTAAAACTCAAATTGAAAACAATGTTTGGAAGATATGCGGACACAATTTGTAGTACATTAGCTGAAACATTCAATAAGATTAGCAAAGGCCTTTAAGTAACTTAGTTACATCAAGACTAAACTAAATGTTTTAAAGAGATTTTTTTATAAAACCCAGCCCAATGTTGCAAACTCTTTTCCAATGAAAGTAGCTCGCAGCACTAGTTTATACATCTAGCGAGAGTCTGCAAATTGGCAACACTGACAGCAAACATAAACAAGGAACATGGCTATTGTCAGGACTCAGTCAAGCGAGCAGCCTGTAGAAGACTCTGGTGAGGCGCACGGGCAGAGTGAGCGCAGGTAGACGGGCAGGTCGGCCGTCCAATCATTTCAGTCGGGTCGAATGAAATGATGTATCAAAGTCCTGCGACAGCCACAGATACCATTTTTTTGTGTCAAAGCATCTGATTTATTGGTTGCTGTCGGGATGTTAATAGTATTTCAACAAATATAACTAAAATGTTTCTAAAATACACCGACCATACTAGCTTTAGGTCAGTTACATAGTTTGTGTCCAGTGCAACTTTGTTACTTTTATAGTGCATGTTGCTCTGAACAGTCTTTCCAAGAAAACGGATACATTCACTATAAAATAATCTGATAATTGAAAGTATAATAAATTATATTATAATTATTTTACTGCTTTTTAGAAGTGTACAAAAACATTAAATATTCATGACTAAATAAACAAGAGCTAAAAAGATTTGGAAACATCTTAATTGTGTGTTGAGTGTAACACTGCTTGTGGGTGTGGTTGGATTACATTTGAATGACAAGTGGCAAAACAAGCCAACAATTTATCGGATAACGATTTAATTAATCTTTATTGGTGCACATTACTATGTGACATCACCATATGTTTTTAAAACTGATCTCTGGAGAAAAGTTCCAATTAAAACACAAATGTATACATTTTTCCCTGTGAAATAGCAAAACAATTGGAAGATTTGTGTGAGCCTTTTCCATCAAAAACGAACATTGGCTTTTATAGGCCACAAAAGACTGAGAAAAAAAAAGCATTTATGAAAAACTGAACTTTTATTTCTTGGAAATGCTTATACAAAACACACATTTAAAGTTTAAGGCGTATATTGCACAGACTATTGAGAAGTTTTTATATATAAAAAAGGGACATTAGTCCCTCAGTCGTAGGTTTAAGGCACGGCAGCCAGTCATACTGCCAACGGTCAGTCATGATTCACAACATGAACTTGAAAAACATTTTTGAATGCATTTGGCTGTAAAGAAACTACATAGTTTGAAATAAAGTTCATGCCAATACAAAACAAAAAAAACATGACCTTGAAAATATTTACATGCGTCATCACATTGTCTGATCTGATTGGAGCGCCATTTCATCTAAAAAAATCACATAAACCTTGCTATAAAAAACCTGCCTGCCTAATCTTTAGCCAGCCAATTCCAGTATCTCAACAGATAAAAAGGTGTTGTCACAGTGGCATGATGTAGTATGAACAATAAAAATATTACTTTAATACTTAGTATTCTACATATGACCCAAGCCTGACATGACCTGTGTAAATTGAGGTATAAATGCACATCAGTCGAGTGAGTACCTGTAACAAAAAAATAAAATAAAAAACTAACACTCCTCAGACATCCACAGAGCATTACTGGCAGTGAGGGACGACAAACAAAACAGAACATAAAGAGGAGAGTTGATATCTGCCATGAACAAGAAACAATTTTCTGGGGGTGATGTAGTCAGACCGAACATCAGACTTTCTCCATTTGTCTTCTCCAACTCTTTGCACATGTAAAATGTAACCGTTTACAGCTCAATGACACGGGTAAACATGACAGTATTAAAGATTTGATGCACAATCCTGCTATAGTATTATTCACATAGGAACTTTTCCACATGACGCTACTGTTAATAGATGCCCAGATGGCATATATTGTGTTTTATGCTACAACAGTTTCATGGAAACTACAGCTTTGTGAATGATAAGAAATTCTATAAAAAAACATTTCTAAATACAGGTGGAAAGCACTGATTAGGAAAAACTTGATTTTTTTTTTATGCCGTTGTACCCCCTGGGAAGAAAAACAACCCAGCAAATGTCCGCCATTTCAGTACATCTGCTACATTTGCTTTGTCGAGACACTGTATGCATCAATTAAACTTTCCACTCTTAAGACATTCAGGTTTGAAATACATTTTCCAAAGCATGAAGCCCCAAATCGACAGGGAAATCTGGATCATTTATCTGTCCCCCAAATATGAGGATCTAATGTTTAAAGTGTTTTTGCACCACATAAAATAAAAGGCGCCAAGTCTCACAGCAAGTGTAACGTTTCAGTCCAGGAGCTGCAAGAGCTTGATGTCATCGGACCACCAAGCTGCTCACCTCTCCTCGGAAATTGATTTCTGTAACAAATCCATTGTGACCCTCTCCCCATCATTCTATATCCACAGCACCCCCCCTGCCCCACTTAAACAATCCCTGAAAATTGTACACAACTGATCATGGTCACATAAAGTAACATACAGTGCTGCTTCAGCAAAAACAGAAAATACGGCTTGTTTTTCTAGATTGGAAACAGCAAAGAAAGAAAGACTTGGTACTTGAGAGCATTTGTTGAGTGGTTGAGATGACATTTAGTGAGGGCCAGTGAATCCCCTTAGCTATAAAAAGACAGGAAGACAGGAAGAAGGGGGTGGGGGTGATGGAGACAGACACATCGAGGAGTCATTCAGCCAGGCTTGCTGCAGTACAATCAATTTCCCTCATCTCCAAGGAAAAAAGGGGGAAATGTAGTGGAGTAAAGAAGACTAAATTATTTAAAAAAAATCTGAATGACAATACAGAACTATAACAATGTTGCTCTGTGCAAGAAAAAAAAAAAACGTGTGTCCTCCTTTTTATCCTGGAGGGGAATGGGTGATAGGCAGCCCAGCCAACGATATCAATGCCTTTTGTACATTCAATAAAGTCCAGTACTGCTACTGAAGATGCTAACTGCTGGTCCTGAAAATGACACCAATTGACATTTTGTACAATTAAGGGATATTTCCTCCTCATCTATAAATTGTAATGTGGAAAGAGATTTGAAAATGGCACCAACAACTTTGTACAATACATTAACTCTGCACTGAGGAATGTTCCTTTTCGAGAAATGACATCAAAAGTGTTCTTGCCAGCAGGTGCCTCCATCAAGAACAGCTTATTTAAAAAGTTGCTTGAAAAGAGCAAGTCCCTACAACACCTTATGTTTGTTACTTCACTTTGTCCCAGTTCATACATCTGATCTAATTCCCTGTATTCTGCAGGCACAGGCGATAATGACAGAAGGGGACCGGTAATGAAGATACATTCTCCTATGTACAGTGTTGTCCAGCCAACATGAATGTTTGGCATCTTCCTCCTAAGATTTTTTTTTTTATATAAACTGTATATATATAAAAAAAAAAAAAAAAACACAAAAAAAACTGTCTAGCTCCTAGTTAACAGTTTCACTCACTGTGTGCAGGCTGTGCTGCGGACCCCACACTGTGGTGATGGGGGTCTTTACCACTTGAAGAGAACTGGGTTGCCTGGTATCAGCGTGGACCATGCTCCAAACACTGGGCACCACTGCTGAATTCCTCTGCGCACTACTGCCAATACCGCTGCTGCTGGAGGAAGGCTGAAGAGGAGCAGTGAGGTGGGAAGCCAGGCCCAGAAGAGGTGTCATCGTTGGTGTAGAGGAGGATGTTGGAGCTGAAGCGGGGAGAGGAGTTGGAGTTTGGGCAGAGGCTGGGTTGTGAACTGAGGCTGGAGATGACGCAGCGGTGGAAACGGGCGACGGACATGGAACTGTGACTGGGATTATGGGGGAATTGTGGAATGGCAGGTAAAGTGGGAGTCCTCTGGGGTCTGTGAAAGAGGCGATAGCTGGAGAAGGAGCAGCTGGAACAAGCGCTACGGTGTGGGATGAAGCCTGGCTTGCAGCAGTGAGAGAGGTGGGACTTGTTGCTGGGACGAGGACCTGTGATGGCGCAGAGACCGGCCTTGTAGCTGCCGCTGATGCACTCGCAGGACAAGCAGTGGGCAGTGGAGCTGATGATGAAGCTGGGGCAATGGCTGGAGCAGCAGCTGGGTTCTGAGAATTTGGCTGTCCTAAAACCGAGTCAGACTCCGGCGCTACGATTGGCAGACGGTCCGGGAGGAGCGAGGACTGCACTGGGCTGGAGGCTCTGGCAGTGTCCTTCTCTAAGGGGCTCCAGATGACTTTATTCATCAGGAGAGGAGATAGCCTTGGGGCTGAGCCCAAGGCTGGAGCTGGGACTGGTACAGAGGCTGGTAAAGACAGAGGAACTGGATCTTTTACAGCTGACACTGGAACTGCCATAGCCTTCTCCATCAGACTCTGCACCCTGGAAGGATCCATGACCTGTTGGCTGTCCTCTGGAGGCGGTGTGGGCCCCATGTCACTGCTGCAACACGGTGCCTCCACTAGTTCAGTCTTTACAGCCTCGGCAGATCTGCTCTGGGTCTCCAGGAGCCAATTCAGGTTATCCTGCTCTGCTGCTCTCTGCAGAGCTGCATCGACCAGAAGCCTCAAGTCGCTGAAGTCCTGGATGGGGAACAGCTCGGGAGGAGTCGGGGGAGGCGTGTTGAAGAGGCCGATGGTGGGGCTAGCTGCCATTGTCGTGCTGGTGAGACAAAACATATTCACCCCCTGTTCCTCTGCTTCCCTCAGCAGACTTTGTGTGTCCAGCTTCATCAGGGCCTGGACCGACCCTTCCTTACCAGGGTAGCCCGCTCCCGTCAGAATAGCCGTCGCCGTGTTCCCAAGAAGACTGAGGTCCAGTGTAGGGGCAGAGCGGATGACAGACGGGCGCTGCTGAGATGAGCCGTTGGAAGAGTTGCTTTCTGGAGAGCTGGCTCCACCTCCATTAGACGAGTGGCCTTCACTTTTACCGCCAACCTTGCGTGAGATGGTAAACTTGGTGGGATCTTTGCCATCTTTGCGAAGCAGGTCAGGGAGGAGGCGGCGACGTGCATTGATGAACCAGTTACATATCTGAGGAAAAAAAGAAGAAGTTATTGCATTAGCAGAACTGATACTGGCCACTTACACGAGCGTTAACAAGGATTCAGTCAGAAAGATGCTCTTCACATTTTTCTTTCAGGGTCTGCATTGATGCCACATTGTTTAAAGAGTCACTTTTTTAAAAATTAACACACACACACACACACACACACACACACACACGCACGCACGCTCTAAAAATGATCTGAGGCCTGTGATTTTAAAAACCACCTACACATTTTTCTTCAACTACATGTGCACATGGGGCCTTACTTACCCCCTCTAGTGGTACAGCCGCCCACACAAGTAAGAAAAAGAGAGTGAGACAGACAGAGATTAGAGCCCTTAGACAGCTGGCAATAATGAAGGTCTGAGCTCAAATATGCTGAGCCACAGAGAAGCCAGCCAAAGGCATTCCAGTGAACTGACTACATAACAAGAAACTCTGCTACCTCATGCTGATCTCTAAATTTTGCCTGTCTGTTTGTGCGCGTCCGTGTGTTGAGAGGGAAAGAGGAAACGTCTACTACTGATGCAATGAAGCGAAAAGGGAAGGCTGGGAAAGTCTCATTCTCAAGCAGCAGTGTGGTGATAACATCAGATTCTTGCTTTCACTTCAAATGCTGGTGAGGTGTTGGTAAACATTTGCATCACAAAAACTGATGGCACAAGAGTAAGAATCATGTAAAAGATAGTGAGACTGTAGTTTTAACGCATTTCTTGTATGCAGATTTTAGTGATAAATATTACTAAATTGAGTGTGATGTGGATGGTCAGCCTTTTGTGCTACAAGACACAAATAATGAATGATTTGTTCCCACAGTATTACACGCATTTCAAAAAGTAGATAAAAAAATATTCAGCATCAAACTAATCGTAATTTAAATTTAAAGCAATGCTTCTGTTACAAATATGTCAAACAAATAATCAGAATTCAGTGAAACCCGTACATGTTTGGATTTATGTATGAATCAAATCATAAACCAATGTACAGGACAGTGAAGACGAAAGAAAAAGTTTGTCACAAAGTTGATCATTTCTACTTTGAACAGTTTTGTACCCCATCCTCTGGTAAGTGCTTCTAGAGGAACACAAAGAAATACATTAAAAAGAAATCTGCTCCTCACCTGCAGCACAGAGAGGTTGGTCTGGCCTGACAGACTGAGCTTTTCCTGCTCTGACGGGTAGGCGTTGAAGCGGTGCTCGTACAGCCAGCTCCGCAGAATCTGCACCGCCTCCTTGGGCAGGTTGCCTCGGCGACGGCGCTTCCCAAAGAGCCCCCTTCCTGACAGGTCGAGCGGGGAGCCGTCATCACTGTCCGACACAGCCGAGGAGTGCTCCTGCTCCGGGCGGTGCTCTTCTTCCAGAGCTGAGGAAGGAGGAGTGGAGTTGTCAGTCACAGTTAAAGTGTGCCATGTAGCCAACCAGTTTACATCAAATCTGCTCAGCATTTGTTATAAAAGGTCTTTTTCGTGAGTCCTTTTTTTTTGCCATATATAAAAAGCGTGGAAGGAAGAAGATAACCTCTCCTATGAATGGTTATGCATTCACATGGGGGGAGGGGGTGTGTGTGGTTTGATTCATTTTTATACAGTTAAACCCTAAAACTACTTCTTCACAATAGTAGGACACATGTGAACATGGTTTAGACTGATTTCGCATAAATCTGTGAACAAGTGCACAAACCTCACCAGTTACTTTTAACCTCCCAATTTTGTGAGGTTCGGGGTTTGAACATATTTAAACAATGGCTTTAAGGTTTGAACTTTGTTGTGGTTTTTTTTTCAGTCTCTGGTTGGCCACTGGAGAGAATCTCCCCTCAAAATGGAGCATGCCTGATCCCAGGGGTGGGCCACAGAATGCAGTAAATGTCTTTCTCTGGAGCTGGGTGAAACCTGACCCCTGGGCCAGCGGCTGTCTTCACAAAAGAAGATTGTGTGCATATCAACATCACAGTAGCCAGTGGCCCAGGAACCTATTGACCATGCAAAGGAGGCCGTTTTCACCTCATGCCACTTTGGCTGAAGACTGCTGGAGTAGTTGACAAATCTTTTGAATTCTGCATTCCTCGACAACGAGGGAAGTCTTAAACCAAGGTAGAAAAAGTGGGAGGGGAAATAAAAACATACAAATGCAAATTTGGTGCATTTCCCCAAATTTCAGTGAATGAGTTTACCCTAGCACACAAATGATTGTGTTAGAGCAGGGATACGCAGCTTTCATTATACATTATTTTAGGGAAACTTGTGATTTGTCCCAATTTATCATTTGGATCAAATTTTGGGGTCCAGATTAATGATTTGCAAATGACCCATCGAACCTGGTTCATTGGTCCAAACATCACCTTTTTTTGGTTGGTGCTGGGTTTTTTTAATGTGATAATTCATAAGTTGGCCAAACATATTCTTATTAATATGAATTCCAGTCATACCACACAGCTCTATAACACTCTTCAGAGAATGGGAGTAACATTTCAACAATTTCTTGGTCAGATCAAGTCTAATTTGGTGTGAAAATACCAGTCTCCCATTCATGCTTGACAGACATCTACTTGCAATAACAGTGAGAAACGGTGTTTTCCACAACAAAGTCACATTCCCCCACCTCCACTGGACATTTAAAGATCATCATACGCCATTTACTCCCGTTCAAGGTGGGATTCGTTTATTAAATCAAAACAGGTTTTAGACAGATGTTAGCTTCGTACATTATGTCACATCAGCAACAGCTCCATGTTACATCTCACAGGAAGACAAACTTTTTGTTTACCAAATGTCTCCTCTACCTACATGGTTATACCTACAAGTTGCTAAATATGTGGCACTAGCAGCTGGTATATTCTTTTTATAAAGTGAGGCCAAAAGGTCCTCAGAGCAAAGTTTGCACGCTGAACTAAACTTCACAACACGCTCTCTCCGAGGCGAGGATTTGAATCTGACCGTTAGTAACGCCAGTGCAAACACACCAAATATCAACTTTACGCCCGCTCGCTTTGTCAAAGCGATAACGTCACCCTCGGAGTGAAATGATGCACACTTAAAAAGCCTCTCGAATAATGCCAAATGTTACATTCAAACGAGACAAACCGACGAGCTACTCGGTAAATTAGCCATCTGGAGCGCACAAAGGAGGCAGGCAGGAAAGCACAGCCTCCCGCATGTCACGCCGCCAGATGGACACCATGCCTGCCTCCAGAGATAACTAGCTGGCTAGCTGTCCCTCCAAATTTGAGCACAAACACACGCTGCATTTGCTCGCAACAAAAAGCCCGCATACCAGGCAAAACCAACAGCAAAGCCCCAGCAGGCTCTCAGACGAGACACTTTGTGGGTTATAAACGTGCATGGCAGTGGTAAAAACACGACGCGGGCGCCGCTCACCTCGTTTGAATGCTTTCATTCTTTGTTGATGGCTTGCTTGAAAACACGCAGCTGTCCAAGTTGCTTGCGGTACAAAGCGTGCCCGGGAGCCAAGCGATGGTTGACACAACGGCACTTTCTTCCAAGAAGCTGAGGGTGTTGCGCTTTTTCACCGACTTAAATACCTAGTTTTCCTGCCGCACGAAAGGGTTTCACCGGAGAGTCATTTTCCATCGCACTCCTCGCTTTCTTCCAAGATAAATGTTTTGTGTCGCTTGTTCCTTTTACCTGCACGCAGCAGCGCCAGCTCTTTGCCAATCTTGACAGTCGCAGCTGAAATGATCCCGCCTCATCAACAGCTGTCAGCCAATCACGGGCCTCTATTGCGCCTCCTGGACCGCCGTTAGCCAATCACGGCGCTCCGGCAGACAGCAGACGGGCTCGGTGTAAATGTGACTGACGGGAGAACCATTTCATTCAAAGTACAGCGCAGTCATTGAAACAATGTTATTTTCTCGACGAGGTTTGAAAGCCCACGGTTACGTCGACACACGTCTGCGTATAAACAGAAGCGCTGTGATCTTTTACGACCATTGTGGTCGTTTTTATTCCCGTGTGCGGGAGACAGGGGAGGCTTTACGTAACGTTGAGCAAAATGTTCTCGTTACATAAATCATAAACGTCGAAAGCGTCGACTGGTGGCCGCAGTTCATAACACAATTAACCAAGCTGTTTCGACTCGCGCCGTCTGGAGTCACTTCTGATGTGATATTTACACAGTTGGTTTGACTCCAGGCTTGCGGGGCGACTGTGTGTTGGGATGCTTTGATTCCTGAGAGTCTCGGGGAGATCCCCCTGGCAAAATGAGCGGGAGAGTTCATATGTTAAAAATTAAGTTACTACGAGATAGCATCACACACGACAGCAATCTACCCGTTGTACCCAGGTTATAACCTGCGATGTGTCCACATGCACCTCTGTCACTGTCTCTGCGCTGACTGAGGCGGGAAAGGGGAGGGACAGAGAAAGCAACAAATGTGCATATGATTGACACAGATTCGAAGTGATAATTAAAACCTAGCACACAATATGCAGTATTGTACCTCTAAAAATAGTCTTTTGGGAAAAAATTACAAACGGAATTATCTCGTCATTAAAAGTCAGCAAACAGTAAACAAATACAGCCAGGTTGAACTTTTTGAGAAAGTATCGTGTGCATTTTTATTGAATGTTAACGTCTCTCCATTATACATTTGAACAACCTTTAAATTGTATAAATAGATCTACAGCATTGTAAAAGGTGAAGATTTTCAGTCTGGTGTATTTACAGAAGACAACTTTAAGAAGCACAGGGTGGGGGAGAAATGCAAGCTTATTAGTATTCATTTTAATATCAAAGAACCCTTTTTTACTCAGTATTGCACATATACTTTAAATGTTACCAGAGTATAGTGACAAGAATCTAGGTAAATCTCATTTTATGAACAACAAACCCTCTCACTCACAACTTTGCCTCAAACAATACAACCCTTTTATACTAAACCCCCACAATCCCTGACATACACACAGCCTATAGAGTATTATACTGAACACATCCTAGTCTTTAAAATATGTGCTTGCTCCATAAAATATTTGTTCTAGAATTTTTACAGACACCTTTTGCTATATCATATCTCTCGTGGTACGAGCTCTGCCCCTCACCCCGTTCCCAGTTTTATGCCCTACTCAGTGGAACAAAGCACAGATGCTAATGAGCTTGGCTTTTCTGCAAGCAGGCCTTTGGACAACTGTATGGGAGTGGATTCACTGAGGTATACTCTCTTCCTGGGATTAAACTGTCTCTTTTCTCCTGTAGCATCTACTAATCAACCTTTTTTTTTTTTTCAGTCCTGGAATGCAGAAAAATACCTAAAACAATCCTAAAGGGTAGATAAACTTCATATAATGTGTGATGTCAAATCCATTTTTAGAGGGACAAAAGTGTAAAAGGTACATTGGTACCACAGAAGATATGGTACAAATAAAAAAAATTATGAATTTTATTTCCTCTTGCTTCACATTTAAAGTTTTTTTTCCTTGTATTTATGGATGATAAGATATTGTACCAACTTCACTATTGTAGTTGAAGGAGGCGCATTAAAGAGTGCAGCTGAATACAAGCGTTGAAAATCCAGTTGACTTCTCAAAATGAAGCTTTATCAAAACAGGCCGCTGCTTAAGCAAATGATGGTATGACAGTTTTGACTCTCAAAGGCCGATATCCATTAAATCTATATGATCGACCCTTATCACCCTCAAATCAATGGCTTTACAGCAACAACACCCCACCCCCACAGTGCAGCTGTTTGGATCATGGATAACCTTACCCAGGAAATATGCCTAGGTGTGCCCCTGTGATATCTTTGTGTATTAGAGGGAACCCTGGTTTAAATGTATGAGATCAGCTCTCTTTTCTCTATGTAAGTAAGTCAGTGACAACACCTGACATTTTACCAATCCCAGTTTTAGCGTTCTGGAAAAGCACTGCCTTTCAGTTTGTGATGGGTGCATCGTAGAGCAACTTTCTCTGTGTCCCTGCCCTTCTTCCCTCAGCGTACTTGAGATGCCACATTGTGTGAGGAAGGGTGACAGCAGGGTTTGGGCCTGACAATGTGGCAAATGGGGGAAAGAAAGAAAGAAAGAAAGAAAGAAAGAAAGAAAGAAAGAAAAAAAAGCAAATGATATGTTATGTAATTGTTTCAAATGTTAAAAATATACTGGCATGTGGGAAGGAGAATTAAAATCTAGTTGTTGCAATACATTGCCTTCAAGCTAATCCGTTTACACATACAAGACTTGTTAATTCTTATGATTGAATATTCAACATCCATGACATTGAGATCATTAAAATGTGTCAATGATTTCAAAATTTGTGGAAAACTTGGAGACACCTATATCGACACCACATAGCTTATTTCAGGAAAAAACAACTCGTCAGACACACAACTTTTTCCTGGCAGTCCGAAATCAAGTCAAGCCAACGACTGAGTTCAAGTCACACAAAAGGTCTTCAGGTGCTAACGATGGGGGGTGGGGGGCATTGACAGCCACCAGGGAACAGATTACTGACACCCCTGAGCCATTTTCTTTGCTAAGAGTCATCCCCAGCTGGCAAACACAACAGACAAACAAAAGGCCCGCCATCAAGAGAAAGCTCTCGCCAAGATGGAGAGAATGGTGGTCATCAGGCATTTGGAAGAAACCAAATGTGAGTGAAAGACAGGCGAACATTTGCGGTTGATGCAAGGCAAGTTGACTTGATGGTTTGATGTGTAGTTCCTACGGTGAAATCCTAAAGAGTGTCCACATGAATGAGTCATAAACCAAGAGGCCTCTTTGTTTTGGGAACTGGCTTCAATGAGTCTATAAATATGTGTAATCCACACAATGTGTCCTTTTAATGCAAAACAGGGAAGGGCTGATTGTTGTCTTATAATGCGAATGCCTTTTCATTGTATGCATACAGTATACTAAACTATACTGTTTCACTGTTGCCCTCTAGAGGTCAGAAGGGAAACATTTCAAGATGCCAGTTTCCAGGCTGAGAAGGGGAGGGGTCGCTCCAAAGCAATTACTCAGTATTGTTGTATTGATGGGCAGTTCTGGTTAAGCTTCCGGGCATGTGCACATCAAAATGTTAAACCTGTAGTACACGCAGTGCTGTGGCTACACTACACTTTATTTTCACTGTTGAGCTCCCTGCGGCTGACATTTAAATTTGAAACGGCAAATTCGTCTTTGGCTTATGCAGTCTTCCATAAAAACAAAAACAAAGGCAAGCAGCATTTAATAAATGATGAAAACACAATGACTAATGTATGCAATGCTTTAATTAAATATTGTTTCTTTGAATAAAAAAGTGCAGGTATTTTGGATGATGATCAATGAGGGGAAACAATAATGGTAACAAAGAACTAAGATTGATTTTGCAGAGTGATGGGAGGCAAAATAAATCAAAAATGTTTCTGGAAACATAGTATAAAAATAACAGCGAGACCTTCACGAACAATAACACAATGTTATCCTGCATACTCAGCCTGCTGCATTACTTCAATAAAAGCCATAGATTCACTTGAGATGTATGAGTTGAATGCCAAGTGAGGTTAATAAAAGCACTTAAAGAAGCAATTAAACAACCAGATGGAACAAATCCCGACTGAATTATCCACATATCTGAAGTTACAGCACAAACATGAAAAACAAAGTTAATGGGACAGAGAGATTTAAAAAAAAAAAAAGAAAGAAAAAAAAAAGTTGAAGTGAAGACATTTTCCCTACAAAGAAAATAATATTCAGTAATATTGTGGCCGCTGACATTCTGACTGAAATAGAGATCCTCATGCTCGGTCCTCATTAATATCAGGATGTGCTTTCATTAAAAACCATTAGGAAACTAAACTTTACAGATTCTCACCAGCGCTTAAAATCTTTGACACAAGAACATTTTGAAGGACACACACAAGAGTTAATTGTTAGGAACTATATAAATACCCCTTCAAATCTGACTTTCAATTTCATCATACCAAAAATATTCTTAATAACCAGATCTAAGTGATTTTTATACAAAACAAAAAAGATGAGTAAACTAAACAAATAAATACAAGGAAGACATACATAGGTGAGAGTTTGTAGTGTGTGTGAGTGCAGTGGACGTAGTGTGCGTGGTGTGTGTGTGTGTGTGTGCGATGGCCACAAGGCGGTGTTGTGCAAAGCTACAAGATGGCCAATGATCTGGGAAGAGAGGAGGACGATGGGAGACGAGAAGAGCATTAATGTTTGCCTCCTGTCCACTAAATAGATCTTATAGCCAAGATAGAGGAACGTTTAAAACAGTCTTCTTATAGATTCTTTAGGATATAATTGTCATATTAACAATACCTTCATTAACAATTTTATGATATCAAGAGTAGGAACAAGAAATGACAAAGTTCATCAGCTGAGGTTTTCAATGGCAGCCTCAAATGAGGAGTCTCCTGCGTCGAAGTCTGTCGAGTTCACAAAAAGTTAAATTTTTCATTTTCTGTTTTGTTAAATAAGAGTTTAAAGCCACCAGGACCAGCCTATAACTGTATGAGAGTGTTTCAAAATTGCCCACCCTCACCCCAGTCTCTGGGAATTTCATCTCTCCTCCCCCACCTCCATCCATCTTTACTCTGAGTAGCTCATTTGCATTGCAAAAGTTTTCCTCTAATTTTTCCAGGTTTTTCAGCGACTTATCTGTCCTTTGATCCGACACCAATTCCTTCACCATTTTTCAGTCTCTCTCAGAGGCGAGTCTGGGCCTCAGGGACATAGATTTCGATACTGTCCGCGCTCTCCGTGGCGGAGTTCTGGCGAAACGAGGCAGCCTTTTTAGCAGCCAGTAGACGCTTGCGAGCCTCATGTCTCTGCTTCTCTGCTGAGGCCGAAGAAGAGGTGAATGAGGAGTCTGCACTCTTCTCGCGGCCCAGCGATGGTCGTCCCTTACCGGGCTTCTTTGACACTGCAGTGGCCTCCTTGTCCTCGTCCTGTAGTGTTGGGAGTGATGAAATGTGACAGACAGAGGAGGAGAGACAGAGAGGGCAAAGTGCCAAACGAGGAGAAAAGACAAGATACAAGGCAGTGAGAAAATGTAATATGGAAACTTTCTTAAGGAACTTCTATTAGTCTAGGCAGATTTGGCAGACAGGACTTTGACAAAGACAGTAATGATTGTTTTCGTTAAAGCTTGAAATAACGCTTCGTGGATCAGGTGATAAACAGAAAAAACACTGACAGATAGACAACTGGTAAAAAAAACAGGCAAACATTTGAGAAAAAACAGTCAATTATATGACAATTTTTGACATGAAATGGTAACATGAATTGATGGCCACATTGGATCAAACTTAAAGCACAATAAAGGGATCACAAGACACACAGTCAATGCATTTGCATTGCAAAGCAACATAAAGCAAGAGCACCTCATCTACAGATCCATAAACTTGAAACACACAGACACACACACACACACACACATATATAAAGACAAACAATGACAGACACACAAGAACAAGTCTGCATTCTGTCACATGAGCCAGTGCATCTTAGCCATGCTCCACTGCAACGAGCACATCAGTAAGTGATGCATGCATGCTCAAAGCAGGGCTTTACATTTCAAAACACACTAACGCCAGCCCTCTTTGAGACAAATTTTTCCATGCATGTCTAAATGGATCTCTCTGGCCCCTTTGTATTATATAGGGAGGCCCTGTTACAGTTCATCCCACGCAGGGGGAAGGAGGTAAAAAAGAGTGGGAGAAATGGTGGTGGTGGTGGGAGGAGAGAGGCCGGTTTCGGCGGCTTTCCTACCCCAGCCAGGGCACTGGGCAGCAGGGGTGGGAAGTACCTTCCGCTCAGGGGGAGACTGGGCAGCCGCAGATGGCATAGTTTGCCAGTCATTGGACTTGAGATGGTAGAGCTCATCGAACTTTAGGCTGATATCCTCGATGGAGAGCTGCAGCAGGTCCCAGAAACCTGCCAGGTCCTGGGCTGTGGGCCGCGGGTTGGCATTCACATTCTGAGGACACAGTCAATGTTGTAGAGGAGAATGTATGAAATGCAGTATATTAGAGATTAAACAGCCTCGCAGGATACAGAAGAGCAAAACTAATTTCACACAAGCCAGTATGTAGTGCAAACTAATGTCTTATCTTTCAAACTGAAATACCCATAGACTTTTATTCTGCTCTGTTGGGTTTGGTGTATGTTCTACTTTTTGTCCAGCATTACAACCAGCTGTGAATCAACTAGTCAGAGCCCATTACCCAACTGCACGTCTTTTTTAATTCTCGTTATGGGCTACCATATGTTGCTCATCTTTTAGTGTGCAAACTGTACTGATGTGAAAAGGACATTTAACACTCAGCACATGGGCTATTAAGTGGTTGTTTGACCTTGAAGAAGCTGGAAAACAAAAAACACAAAAATGAAAATGAAAAGTCTACTTTCAATGCATAGAAATATCCATCATCCATAAATCACTCAAAATATAAAAATCTATTTTACTTCCTTTGAGAAGATTTGGCAATTAAAAACTAGGATATATTTCTAAAAATACTTTGTCCCAGATGTGTCCATAAAGTGAGAATCAGGGCGGTGGGTGGGGTAACTGTGGGTCAGTTTTTGTGGGTCACCACCACCAAAACCAAACATTCCTGTTTTTAGTGGACTTGGTTTAAAAACAGTGTTGCTTCTCATCTTCTCATCCATTTTGCTAAAGCAATGTGAAGAGGTTGGTGCAACTACAAAAAGAGAAGCCAACATCAGGTCAACAGTGAATACCTGCAATAGCTTCTGTACCGAGTACTGATTTCATCTTATTGTAAATATATTGAGTACAAATGTTAGCTGAATCCTGTACTATACCTCTGCACTGCATTACTCACAATCTCTACTTGTCATCAAGTGCTGCTCTTTCCATATTCATCACTAGATGGAGCCATTTCACAACTCAATTCCTTTGTCAAGCTGAACTCCACAGAGCTTTGTTTAGTAAAATAAGCCTGCACTTTGAGCCAGATTAATACATAAGGGACATTACATCTTTGACAATGTCAACATTGAAAATAAATGCAATCATTCAGGATCTAATGTCACAAAGATTAAAAGTAACAACAGACTAAACCCCTCACTTGTTTACAAAACAGCTGCCTCCATGTTTATCGTTTGTGCAAAGCACAGACGGATATAAAGTAAATCCTGCTCTGACTTCTTTTCCTCTGCGCTCCAGGCAGCCTGGCTTTTGTATGTGCAGGCTCCACGGTATTCTCCTTATTTAACATGCTGCATTCACTAATGTGATGTCCAGACATTTTGGGCAAAACACCTGTGCTGGGTTGATCATGCTAACGGACCTGTGAAGTTCCGGAAATGGCAGAGCAATTATTAATATTACAAAATGTTCAACCATTGCAAAAGCAGCGAATGCAAATACACATTGATGCAGATTAGAAGGCTCATTTCAGGAGACAGTATATGGTGCAGTGATATCAATGCATATCATGCATTCATTGTTGATTTGCTTAACTAATGCTAAATATTTTCCTCACAGTAAAACTTCTACTGTCTAAATAGCACATAAACATAACAACGGCAATTTGATGTGGCCATGTGATGTCGTTTTCTGAATCCTGTTGTGATGCGTCCTGTGGTGTTTTCTTGCTACCTGACAGGCCTGATAGGCCCTGACATAGTATCAGGCTACGTGTATGGATTAGGTCTTTTTGTAACGTACGACTTTGGGCTCGGTTTGGTTAGTCTTCAAATATTATCCATTTAGAAAGGTCTTTCTCTTTTTCCATGATGGCGACGTCTTAAGAACATTATGACATTTTGCAACGCTTTGTACCTGTTGCAAGTAAAGGCATGTCACATTAAATGTTTTGCATGTACTGTTCTGGATTTTCCTTTTGAACAGTCAAGTTCAGTGAAGCTGGCAAAGAAGTTCTTAATTTACCAGCCATGATCATCAATGGTCAATATTTGGGAACCAACAGGTAAAACAGATGGCTTATTATTTTGAGATGCTATAGTGTTATAGTGTTATAGTGTCATGTTCTAGCAGCTGGCTACAATTTGTATTAAGCCATTTCCAGTAAAACACACCACACAAGAGAAATGGCTTAATGGCTTATTATAAGCTCCTTGTATTTTGTGCTGGTGGGCCACCATGCCTTATTCTGTGTAGGCCTAATATGCTGTGTATCTTGACTGTACCCTGATTAGTCAGTTTCCATTTGTGTGAAAGCCGTAACGTGTATCGAGGCAATTTCGTCTTGCAGAAGACAAAATAACAAAAATATAACATTTGGTTTGGTTTGGCCTTATAAAACATGGGTCTCAGTTTGATGCCTGTGGGAGTGTCACAGAAAGGTCATATACGCACCAAGTTTTGTTCACACAGTCCCCGGAACTGCTGGAACTTCTGGGTCATAAGGAGCTGGGCACTTCCTACTGCACTGCGAACCTTCCCCAGCACTGAAGAGAGAACAAAAAAGAAACACGAATAGATTTTGACAATACACATGAATTTATGAATTATTATTTTTTTAAATCTCAGAAGTATCCCGTTATTCCAGCTATGGCTGACACACAAACCCAGTCTTCCCTGCTATAGTGGTGTACACACCAAGATGAGACCTATGCCTGTATCAAAAGGTATAGCAACAGCTTTAATTACACCAAGTGTATTCTGGTTTATACATAACAAAAAGCTTACTGCAGGTGTTTAGAAATGTAGATGTGCCTTGCAATGTATTGCTCGACCAACACCACAGGGTGGCATGAAGAGGATTACAGTGTATTGGGCAATGTTATCCTCTTTAAAGGCATCTAAGCTTGTATATATACACTCTAGCCTGCTGTCTGTCAGTGCTCACTATGCGTGTCTGTTGCTGTATCAAAACTAGGACAAACATCTGCCCCGACAAAATTGGGACTCCGATCTGATCACTGGATTGCAAAGTTATGGCAATGTGATTATAGAGTGGTGAGACCCAGCCCTGGAGTACAGATTTGTATCACATTTTTAATACCGACTACTTTACTGTAAAACCGGCACACACATTTATGTTGAAAAAAAACACATGGTCTTACAAAGACACACAGAGCTTTGTTCGTACAGTGATGTTCCCTCTGATATGAACTGAGCATCCAAAGCCTTCCTACTGTTTGTTTGTACATACAGTGTATATTTGTGTGTTGCTGAGGTCGGAGCACTAATCTAATCTGGAGGTTTAATCAGTTCCAGAGTAGATTTGTGTAATTCTGGGGATTACAGGCCTGCTTGTGTGTGGTAACCCCAGGTATTACTGCCTCATCCCCTCCATGCTGAGTATGTCTGATAGAGTGATTGTAGGGCCTGAGGCAGAACTCTATAAGAGAGCAGGACCTCATAACCGAGCTCTGAACCACGTGGTGAGGTCAGACAGCAAGACCTCGGGAATGGGGCTCAGGATGCAGGGTTCATGCAGAGGGCCTGCACATGTTTGACTTCAGTAACGCTTTGTTCGGCTTTTTCTGGGTCAAATAACCTAACTTGATTTAGGAGATGGACAGTCATTGTGCTAACCCAAGAGCAAACCATAGGAATGTAATTGGATATTATAACTTAAATATAAACGGATCATACCATTATCATTTTTTGTATCTCCAACAGCTAAATAAACATATCTTTGTAATTCAATATTGTTTTTGGTAAGGGAACAAAAGGGATTGGATTGTGCAATAATCACCACATTGTGCAAACTGGCCAGATGAACATCCTCGTTCACTGCCTCACAATACAACCTCGCCTGGAGAAGGAAACTTGGAGGCAATTTAAAGTTATAATAGACAAGTTTTTAGCTTTAACTTTGTTATTATGAAGTTAATGTTGTAAGGTCATTTCTATAGAATAATGATACCATTGGCGAGATTGGTTCCCTATAAGCCTCGCTTTCACTGTGCAATTCTGTCTGCCACCGGGTAAGATCTCCTGGTAAATCGAGCGATTTATGGCACAAAGCCAGGGGAAACAAAATGCAGTGGGTTCTGTGCAGTGTTGCCAACTGTTTTTCACAATAAAAGTAGCTAGCACGAGCTCCAAAAGTCACTAAAAGAAGAGTTGTCTCTTGCCACTTTAACTTTAAAAGACATGGGGTTGTAGAGCCTGGCAGCCTTACCCTCCTCTGAGAGCTGGTTGTCTTTGGTCTCCTGCTCCATCTGATGGCACCAGCCTTCCATGCGTCCCGTCTCGGCCTGCAGCAGCTTCAGGAACCAGTGGCCGTCTCTCCGACACAGTGTTCCTCCTCCTCCGCTCTGAGGAACACTGCTGCTACTCCCATTCCCACTCTCCAGCCAAGGGTCAGGAGGGGGTAGAGATGAGGGGTCCAGCGCTGGGTCCAGACTTTCTGAGAAGGAGGAAGAGCTACTTCGTGTGGTGGAGCGCTTAAGGATCTGCCTGGGCGGTGGAGGTGAAGAGATGTCACCAGTAGTGTCTCCGTTGTCTAAATGGTCCTGTCCAGGAAGGGAGCTCATGGATTGGCTGGCACTGTTGACCATGACTTTCTTCTCAAAATGTTTGGCGTTATTGATATGGGAGATGACAGGGATGTCCTGTGTGTCTGAGTCTGTTTCTTGTTTTGAGGCCATGCTACTTGAGCGACTGAGCCTGAAACAAAAGGGTGAGACTCACTGTTACAGATGGGTCTCTTTCATAGAACAATTTTGCTTTGTTTTGTTCGCTCACTGTTATGTGCACAACAGTGGACAAAGAAAACAATAAATTATTCAAGAATAATGTCTCCATTGCTGGAACAAACGCGCCATGTTGCAACATTGAGTCACTTCTGCTGGTCGATATAGATATAAATAAAACAGGATCGATCTGAGACTGGGCTTTTATAATAATGCACTCAGACTGGTATCAAGTGATCTCTCAACAGTGGGAGTCTAGCTTATTTCTTTTCATATAGCATATGAAAGAACAGGCTGAATATGAATGCGGTTTCTCTCAACTTATTTCCATTTCTTGTCATAACTCAGGAAACGCTTACAAGTGGCAATTCATTAAAATATTGAAATATTATGAGTGCTTGACAGAATAATTATAACCAATATCAAAAGCGGACAAGAACAGCAGAAGACTAGAAAAGCACAGGGTAAGCAGCTGAAGGACTGTCACGTAGCACAAATGAGTACAACAGTGATAAAAACACAAGGAAGAAGGAAAAAAAAAAAAAAAAAAGAACTTATCTTTAGCTGGTTAATAAAATAACTGTCAAGATTTATAATCAGCTGCTACATACAAAACTCTAAATGCAGCATGCAAAAGGAAGGAATGAGGAACTTCCTGGCATTCAAAACTTGCCGAGCACAGAATGCAAAACACACTGCAATAACCTAGAAATGGGTCTCAAATATACAGTGAGCAGTAATACAGTAGTAAGTTTAAATAGTAACAGCTCATGCCAGGAATTTATTTTAAAATCCACCAACACAACACACAAGGATAGTTTTCAGACATAACACATTCACATTGATTTCACATCCACAGAGCTTCTGTAAAGGGAAAGAATAGTCAGAACAGTGTGTGTGTGGCTATAATATAAATTCCTCACGTTGTTACAAGGACAGGAAGAGGACTTACTGCCACCCGTCCTCCACCTGTACTCCGATTGACTGAAATTTGGCCAATGGCGGGGTCTCCTCTCGTGGAACTTCCTGAATACAGTCAACCTGAGAACAAATAAACAGTGGAACGACAAAAGCATTATCACTGACCAAGTTAAAATGACAAATATTAACTCATAAACAAAAGTCTTGGCATGAAAGATTTCATAGACCCCTTATTCTAGCTAGCATAAGTGCAGTTGTGCAAGGTTTTTAATTTCCCAAGAGATAAACAACATCATCAGAAGAATAATTCAAAGAAAATCTTTATAATTTGCACTTGGTTTTAAAAGAAGTGTCTTGATTAATGGTTACCCTAACTAAGTTTTGTTAATGTGCAGGGCCTGCAAAATGGAGAAAAGGGCTGTTACAGAACAGAAAGTTATGGTAGAGGTAGAACGCAAATATGCATTTTCTGCCTTCTATACTACAGTACACAGCCAGCTCTAATGATAGAGGGATGTTCACACTAATGAGACCTTTAGCTTGCAAGCACATTTTTGGGCTTGAGGTGACACACTCAGACATAGCCATTCACCACAGAGGATTACCGTTAAAAATTATATTTTTCCTGGAGTCGAGCTCAACAGGCGGAACGAGCCTTCAGAAAACACTGTGACTAAGACTCAATCTTGACTATGTTAGTATGCGTTAATATGTGGTAACAGCACGGATTAAACTGTACCAGCCCTAGATAGTGCAACAGTCCCATTGCCTACCTGTATGCCAATGGAGGAGAGTTTCCGCCTGTGTACTGGTGCCACTAGGGGTTCCTCTGCCGCTAAATTCCCTTTGTTTATTCCTGATTTCAGTAATTCATGCAGGACTACTGAGTCACTTGTCTCAGTGGAAGCATTAGTTGTGGTGTGGGCGATTGGCTCTCTCGGGGTGGCGATGGGAGTGGGGATGATGTGGTGAGGGCGGGGAATACCCCGGGCCAGGCTGTTGGCACGGGTGCTGTCGAGGCTGTCGGATGAGTTGCTGTGAGCGTGGCTCGACTGGCTGTTGACCTCCGACCTCCGGTCCTGCTGGTCCAGGTAGTTGTCCTGGGCCGACTCTGTGCTGCTCTGTACCGTCACAGAGATGTAGGGCTTGGAGGTTGTACGGGGCGGCACTGGCGGAGGAGCAGCCTTCTTACAGGTGGTTATGCATGTAGAGACTGAAAGAGAAAAGAGGAGAGGAGGAAACAAATCAGGGGAAAAAAATGAGAAAGAGAGAACTAAGGGAAGAAAAATGACAGAGGTGAAGATGCTTTGGCAAAATGTTGAGACCTAATCACGTCTAGGCAGAGTGAACTCAAAACAAGAACGACCCATTTACAGAAGATATAAGCTCCTGTTTATCAGCATCATTCTAAGAGTTGACACGTTTTCTCAGCATGTCCATGTCATACTGTACATGAATACACGTGGAAATGGTTGCATGAAACCTGAAAGACGAGCAGAATCAGGGAAGCATCCTGTAAAGTGGAAAATCAAATCAGGCAGGACGTTCCACAAACATACCGCTTGACGCAAGACACTAAATGAAACCACCACACTTCAAAGCCTCGATCATCAGACAGGTGATGAAATCAGTAAAGCAATTTTTAGGCCATATTACTGAGAAGACCGAATATGGGTACGATTTTGGAGTAGGACATTTATATGCACCACTCCCTAATGCCGGACCAAATCTGCCCTCCAGCTATAAAGGAGATTATAGAAAGGTACATTAACCATAGAGACAGAGGAGGGAAAGAAACCACTCGGACACATCTGTATGGGAGACGTTGACTCCCATCCTCTCAGTGATTTAATGAATGTTATCAAAGGGCCTGCTGTGATATTTAGGAAAGAGCCTGACACCAATGACAAATGAGGAACCAACAAAAACTGATCCAATTGGCAAAACTGTACAAAAAAAACAGTCAACACTAAGTACTACTTTTTGTTACTGTTGGATTATGTTACACTGCTTAGTGTCATAGTGTTTCATGGTCACATGGTAGCATATATGCAGGGTTAAAAATATGAAGCTGAGCTCCTTACAGTGGGAACTTTCATTCGGGGTGACATGAAATCCACACAGCGTGGGTCCAGCACTCAAAACAAATTATCAAACATCTCTTTTCATTCCTCTGTCCTCTGCCTGTCGACCAAACGTCATTTCACTAGCATTAAAGCCCCTCATTCACTTATCTCATCCATCCACCAAATCTATTGTGTGAGATGAGGTCAATGGAAACGTTCCCTTACATACCAAAGTGTATCAGTGAGAGCAGGAATAAATGGCCCATCTGTGAGCAGGATTTCATCCAGTGGCATAAACAGTGTATCAGAAGAGATCGAGTTTATGGGGTACGAATAAAAAAAAGGTATTGCCAAATTACAACTGTGTGTAGTTGAGACATTGTATGTACAGACTTCATTCATCTAGATCAGGGTTTCTCAAACTTTTTCAGACCAAGGACCACTTAACCAATAAAGAAACACTCACGGACCACCTAACTCCCCAAATATCCAAAAACAATAGGCCTGCTTACAACTCTAACATTATATTACAAATTACAGGCTAATAGTGAGCTTTATGTGACCTTCTCTACATCGCTCGTTCACACATTAAATCAACAATACAAATACAATACGGATCCTATAAGCATTTCATTCATATGCGATCTAAACGGTAAATGCTGATAGATTTTACACATCATATGAAACATAACTACATATATTACTGACTTTATGTCCGAGCGAACAGAGCCGCAACCTACTTATGAAAATTAAAGTTTTTTTCACATCCAAGCTTTTTTCATGAAAATATTTAGTATTTTTTCACATTCAAGTTTTCAAGAAAATTAAGGTTTTGTTTCACTTTCAAGCTTTTTTCATTAAATTTTTTTAGATTTTTTCACATCCAAGCTTTTTTCATTAAAATGTTTTGTAATTTTTCTCATCCAAGCTTTTTTCAAGAAAATTAAGGTTTGTTTGACATTCAAGCTTTTTTCAAGAAAATTAATTATAATTATTATTATTATTTTTTTTTTTTACATCCAAGCTTTTTACATCAGGGGTTCTCAAACACACACAAAATCACTTGTTGCCACTGTGGCTGAAGCACTTGTAGCTGCTGAAGCACCTGCATCAGGACGATGCACCTTGACGGTCGCGTCAGATTTTTCATTTCATTTTAATTTTTCTTGAGCCATCAATCCATCTTGTCAGTTGACACTCAAATTGACCGCGCAGATCATTTATGACGTAAGATCGTAAAACAAACCCACGTAGCTACGTAGGTATGCTACAGCCATGCTACACTCTATACAAGTCATTTTTAAACAGTTTGAGAAACACTTTTAAACTTATAATATATTAATTTAAAATGTGACATTTTACCAATATACTCACGGACCACCAGGGGTCACTCGCGGACCACCAGGGGTCACTCGCGGATCACTCTTTGAGAAAGACTGATCTAGATCGTTTCAAAATGAAAATAAAAAAGGAACAGAAAAAATTCTCGTGCAGATAGATTATATAAAGACTCAAAGGCTCTTAGGTTGCCTTTGTTCAAACTAAAAGAGTCTCTGATGCCTTCAATTAGGAGACCGCAGAAATATCATGCGACATGCAGAGTCAAGGCAGTGTGATTGGACGCCAAAACCTATAATCTAAACAGGGGATTTTCTTGTAACATTATGAACCCTGTGGCTACTATACAAACCCTTAAAGATTCTTTATTTGACACCACACTGGAAAAAACTGTGGAAAGCTGATGGAACCTGTCCAAGACCATAGAGAAGTTAGTACAGAGAGGGACAGATGGTATTTTGAGGCTGAGCAGAGAGAAATAAAGTTTATTTAAATAAAAGCAGTTAGAACATTATTGACTCTGGTAAGTGTGCCCATACCTCTCAAAAAGCTCAGCCATTGTGCACTAAACGCTGTTGCACTGGAAGTATAAAAGCCTGCACATGACAACATTTAATGACCCTGTGAGGCAAACACTGTTTATGCCTTGTGTCGCATTGCTGCACTGAATGCAGTGGTCATCAAGGATAAAAAAAAGAAAAGAAAGTCTAGCAGTAAACATGTGAGCTGCTGAGAAAACACTCAAACAAAAGGGTTTCTTGTTCATTGTAATCCGCTTCTTAGCTTTATGTCTAATGTTTATGTAACCTTACCTATCACAAAACTTGTGCCAAACTGCTGTAAATCAGCTAGAGAATTGCATCAGCCTGAACTACACCAAGACTGGCTCCAGGGTCCTCCTGGTCCTCCTCTCAGAGCTACTTTAAGAGCAACTAGTGCTTTTATGGGTTTGCAACCCTATTATTTAGAAATGCATGGTATCGCATTTGCAGTCTGTTATGGGCTGATATTATAACCAAAAGATCAAGCAGCCCGTGTCAGCTGTGTTTAACGACCGGTTCAGTTAGCTTAGCATAGCTTGGGCTTTTGCTTTGGTGATTCTGCTCGTTTGAAAACACAAAAACATCTTTATAACCCAGATTGACAATGGATTCAGTCAAACGATTTTATTGAGTGGGCACTGTGGAGCCAATTGCCGACTGGCTTGACTATTGTTATCTTACCTTCAACATACCTGAACACCAACACTCTACACCTGACTTATTCCAGGATAGAGCACTGATTTGTAAATGCTGGCCCCAGTCCCAGGTGAGACACTAAACCGCAAAATGCACCAATGCACTCAAGGTTACACTTCGGAAATGGAGATGACACACAAACCACACTCAAATTAGACAATCTTCAGACCTTAGCTGTGCCTTTATATCCCACACGTGTGGCACACATATCAAACATGGGAACCACCAACCCAGTCTGATAGTCAAAACATGTGTGTCAACCATGGCAACTTAGTGATATCCAGAGCTCGCATCATTTCAGAATAGATCTTCCACTCTTGGCATGTTGCAAAACAAAAATTCAGTCAAATAAATTTAAATAATATAAATATTTTTTAAGAAACCTGCATTTAGCATCCAACATAGCTGCCACTCGCCATGGATTATCCAGTTTCCTTGCCTGAGGAAAACCTGCTGAGACAGCTTTTCACTGTCCATGTTCCCACTCATGACAGAGATAGATGCTGGGCAGAATAGGGTTGTCACTGTTGTGGCAGCTATGTGATGCACCGGCTCCAATCCTGCATCCTTGTGTGCAGGATAGCTGTCACTAACTGGGTGTGAGAGGGCATATATCTGTGTGTGTGTGTGTGTGTGTGTGTGTGTGTGTGTGTGTGTGTGTGTGTGTGTGTGTGTGTGTGT
>CALSCE010010661.1:11478051-11578814 GCA_943593645.1 Bovichtus variegatus
TGTGTGTGTGTGTGTGTGTGTGTGTGTGTGTGTGTGTGTGTGTGTGTCCCTATGTTTGGACCGAGTGTCACATCATGTTTTCGTCATTCTGAACAGAATTTGCCCTTAGGTCTTAATACCACAGAATCTGCTTTGCCCACCAAAAACAAGCCCTAATATCATAACTGACAGCTGCCTCTGAGATTAGACAGGAGCTAAAGTAGTAGAGCGGGACAAAATAAATGGGCCAGGCCAATATTATCAGACGATTTTAGTTTACGACATATACTGTATATTGATGCAGTATATGTCTTTTTCAAAAGAACTTGAACGATTAGTCGATTAATTGATTAGTCTAGCGACAGAAAAATAACTATTTTGATAGTTGATTCGTTGTTAAAAAAAGGCAGAAAATGCTGTTTTTTCAGCCTCTGGAATATGGAGATTTTCTGTTTTATATCATATTAAACTAAATATCTTTGGGTTTTGGACCGACAAAACAAGATATTTAAAAGACATCACCTTGGACTTTGAGAAACTGGGAAGGACATTTTCTCTTTTCTGACATTTTTAAAACCAAAAAATTAATCTAGAAAAATAATCTGCAGATTAATTGTTAATGAAAAATAATCATTAGTTGCAGCCCTATCTATTATTGGATGGTTTGCCATGAAATTTGGTACCGACATTAAGGCCCCCCTCAGGATCATTTGTTACAACTTTGGTTATCCGTAGACTTTCCAGATACCCCCATCATCGGGTCAAAATACTTTAGTGTATGACTAAACACACCTAGACTAAATCCCATAATCCTCAATTGTGCTTTGTGTTTACTGCCAATTAAGAAATGTTATCATGCTAATACACTGACGTAAAATGTGGAAAACAGTAAACATTTCCCTGCTAAATATCAGAAGAGTTTTTTATACAGCTATTCTACCAGACACAGCTCAAACATGGCATGCACAGCACAGCCACATACTGTAGGTGATCAGACAGGTTTCAAACAAGTTTGGAGTTCAACCACATCGCCCACTGTTCACACGGTACTCTGGCTGTTAGCTACTGGTTTTGCCACATCCTTGATCTTAGCAGTAAAACTGGTGAGTAATTGGTAATAGAATACTGGCCAAAGCAATTAAGTTGTAAAAACAGACTTTTATAGTGTAGCACAAAGACTATAGTGTATAAAATCCAGAAAATGCACCCATGGCAGAAAGTTCCCACAGACAGATGGATAGTAAGTGGCACCTGGTCCAAATCAGACAATTTCATGCTTATTTTACAGAGCTCCACCCCACAAACATACACAGCTGTGCAAGCATAAAACACATTGAATGTAAATCAGCTACTGGCAACAGAACCAGTGCTGACGAAGCCTTTCCTTAACCTAAAAACTTAGTACCACAGAAAAGATATATACAATTAGACACAAAGCAAAACACTGCATCTCATAAACAAACTGAATGCGTGTACAGGAGCTGCTCAGTAGAACTTACTGGTTGCTCTACAGAAGGGAATTTAACAAGAGAGACAAGCAGAGGCTTTGTGCCAAAATCTTTGAGTGGAATCTGGAGTGGGCACTGACCACTGCTGTTTCATGCCATCTGGACAGTGGTTCTGTTGTCCACTCCGAGCCCTGGTTCAAGATGTGATTTTCAAGGCTGGAAAACAATTAGCTTCATGAAGCTACAGCAGTTGAATAATGTTTCCAACAACCCCATGACTGCCTTCCACTCACCCTCTCACCAGTGTAAGCAATTTGCTGCCTATTAACAGATTATGTGTCGGCTAAATACTCCTGACAAACCGAAAGAAAAAACACCAAAATAGGAACCTTTGGTAAACCTGTATGTGCTACAACCCACACAGTGGTCTCCTTGCCGTTATTAGTATTTCACTGTGGCGCCTGTGGAGAGATAATTAGCCAACCACAGTTCCCACATCGATATCACTGTTGGTAGCACAGCATCTTTTTAGATCCCGGAATCCAAGGGCAATTAAAAATATATAATTTTGCCCATTACAGAATTTCTATTTTATATTGACAAGAAAGTTGAAAAGTGTCAAACTGAGACACAAAGATGAGCGCAGGGGATATAGAGTGGTGCAGGAATGAGTCCTAAAACCCGGAAATGATATAGCATTTGAGCACTTCCGGTTCCCTCGTCTCGGAGTCAATGGGTTTTTTTGAATAGGTTTTTGGTTGAATGCCTGAAATAAGGTATGTGGTTAACACAAGCTTAAGAGATTTTAACGTTTTGTTCTAAGATATGAATTACGCCAGTAAATGTTCTACTCGTGAATTTCTGAAGCGTCCATGCGTCTTTAGAAAAGGCGGTTGCTAACACGGGGCTAAATGAGACTACTAAACGTCATCCTGGCGATTACATTCACGCTTTAAAAAAAAATAAAAAGATCATAAAATTAGTTTTAATATGTGGAGATTATCCTGCTGAACAAAATGGTGTAAGCATCATAAACGTTTGTTTGCCACAGAGTTTATTTTCTACAATAATCCAAACACCAATGGAAAAATCCCATTGTCTTTTTGTCGAGGGAACCAGTGTGATGCTAACTTCCGGGTCGGCCTACAAAAATATGTCATCCCTGCACCACTCTATACGATCAAGAGGGTCAAAGTTCAAGGTGCAATATTATTACAAAGTATGTCCCAATTGTATGCATACTGCATGCAACAGTACATACTTAGTAAAGGCAGTTGCAGTGCCTACTAAAAGTAAAAAGAAAAAAGTATGTAATTTGCAAAGCAGCTTCAGGATGACAGTTTTTGGTCCCATTTTCTCTAGTGTTACAAAGCCTGTAGAACTATTCACCAGGAACAATATAAATCTTAAGCCGATTGGTTGACGTGGTGGTGTTCTGTGGTCAGTTGGAGCTGGACAAGAACCAGGAACAGTGAAAGACAAAGGGTGAATTGTGATGCTCTACTTAACTGTTTAGTATTGCTTGCCAAGTTGCCTGCCAGTTGAGTTGACCCATCTGCATTGTTTAAATCAATTAACAGCCACAAGTGATAGACAACCTTGCCTGAAACTATCCCCACTCCCTTGTGACCTAAAGCCATTATTACAATGAATTATCACATTAACTGCTTTCAACAACAGCGCAACTGCAAAGCCTTTATATTAAATGTGACCTCAAAATTGGATTTAATCCATGTTGCAATACACAGGGCACCATGTGGGACCCAAGTGGGGCAGCCCTCAAAGAAAATCCTCAATCCCCAATTTTCAATTTGAGCAACCAAAAAGAAGCAGCTTTTGTGAAGTGTCCTCGTACAGTTTAACAGCACCCAACGTCCTGACTCCCCTGGTGCAGCATCACTGCCATGAGCGTACACACAGTGGGGACATGCTTTTCTGATGTTGGCAACAGAGCACTTTGTACTGAACACATGGAGGGAATACTCAATTATAAATACAGTGTGCATCATACAGCATACAGGAAGTATGATAGATCATAACACATTTCAATGATGGAGGCAGTTGTTGAGGCAGTTGTGGAGACAGACAGGCCATCCGATATTAATCTCAGAGTTTAAAATGATCAAATTGATGATAAAGATGATTCTCCTAATTTCCCTACACACTACTTTAGCTTTGCTTAATGGTCTAAATGTGTTTCCATCGGACTCTTCATTTATTACCAAATACTTCTTAAATTGAACATGTTAGACAAATGAGCCATTCCCTCTAAATGTAGCTACAGCAGGGGAACACATTAGCATATTTAAATTAATTCTCAGTGCTGAAAGTCCCCTTCGTAGGTAATGCTGAATAGCACCTGCTGAAGTGTAATATACTGAGTTATTGTCAACATCACACCCACACAGTGATGAAAACTTGGCTTTATGGTAATTTACTGTAGAAAACCTGGTGCTCGTAGAGTCGAGGAAGGGACACAGTGACAGTAAAGTGACAGTAAAGTAACCTGAGCTAACGTTAACGGAACCCCGCGTGACAAGTTTCAGCAGTCAACGGTTAAAGAGCGTCCGCTCACCAAACAAGCTAGGCTGTTTGTAACGGAAAACACACTGAGCACTATAAACATTAAACTGTTAAAATACTTACCCTGCTGTCAGGTGCAGACAAATATACAGCACAGCGGTGTTTTGGGTTATACTTGAATTATGTTCAGAGCAGCAGTAACCGGAGGCGACGTTCACTGTCTCTGTCAAGGCAGTGGAGGAGAAGCCGGGTTTGGTTGCCTTTGTTTGTGTCTGTCTGTGAGCCCGAGGGAGGCGTGGTGGCGTGTCTCCTGGTGCCTCCAGGGGCGCCTCGGACATTCAAACTCCAGAGTTTAATTATTGTTCCTAAACGTGATTGTAGTGCACATTACGTTGCTTTTGACAGGCAATTGAATAACAACATGGATACCGTAGTAGAGTTACTTTTTTTGGAGACGCCGCTTTTTTCGTTTAACAAGTTATATTGGTGGAGAAACAGTTTTATAACGTGTTGGTAAAAAAAAAACTTGAAAAAAACAGTATGCTCAGTCCTGTCACACCACAACCATCAAAATGCACTATTATTTTGGCACAGCGCAATAAAAACATTAAAAAAATTCAAAGCAATTTTGACAAAATTTTGACAAAAGGGCCTATTTTCCTCTATCATCTTTATGCGCAAAAAACCCCCCCCCCCCCCCAAAAAGAAAAAAACATTACCAGTGGTCAAATTCAGTAAATTCAACCAGTATGAAGGCAGCATATGCTCTCAGGCCTATTTAGAAGACTATGGGAAAGAGCGCCACGTGGTGGATAATCTATGGTAATAATAACCCACGCAGATGCACACGTGTATAGCCACGCTCTTATTATGAATTTGGGGAGCCGTCAGATGACAACAACCAGTACAAAGTCTCTTGTGTGTCATCACACAAATTCACAATCACTCTGCTATAGCAAATTCAACATCCCAGTAACAGGCAGATTGCTTTTTTTGTGCTGCTGTGACCTATAATCATTACCATGACAACCAAAGCTCCACTGGCCAATAGCTTCTCTTTGTGACCAAGTTTGTCTTGATAGTGTGTTTTAGTTTTGTCTTTTCTTTTGTAGTCCTTTAAGTGGGAAATTGATAACATATTTTTTAGGGTACAGGAGCTGGTTTTAATTTGTTACCTTTGTGTGGTAGGATGCGTTGTCTGTCTGTCCCCAAACGTTGAAGAAAAATTGCAAGCTGTTTCTCCTTTGGGGCTTTGTCCAAGCCAGTGGCTATCAGGTAAGAGCCAAACTGTTCTTTCCATGTCTTCCACTGTGCAGAAAGGTCGTCTAGCGTGGACAAAAGAGGCTGCATTTGAGCTAAAAATGCTGGTGTATGCATGTATGTTGGAGGAATAGTGTCCCACCCAGGACCAAGGCTATAAAAAACATTCAAATTAATTTTACGGGAAATACAAATCAAACCAAGAATTTTGCCCATGTGTGTGTGTGTCGCTCTGGAAAAGGGGTCACAACTTCGTAAAAATCATCTAGGTTAAATAACCACACAAATAAACAAAACAGATAACACTGCATTAGGGTAAGAACTCCTCCGTTTTCCCACTTCATATGCTTTATGAACTCAAATAAAAAAAATGTTGCATCTGTGACTCACCAGTGCTGGTGCTGTAGGTGCGAACAGTGGTGTCAATCGGAGGCGGTGAGCAGCCTGAGTCTATGGATGCTGTGTCGTCATCTTGGGAACAGCCAGCCTGAATGGCTCTCAGATAGCTGTGACTGCGGGATCGGAAGCATGTTGGCATGGGCAAGTCTAGAGGCTCTGGGTTGTCCTGAGATTGGGAACGGGAATCTCTGAATGTGGATTCGGAGCTGCGGTCCTCATAATGATGACTCATTTCCAGGTCCTGTAGCTGGAGGAAGGAAAGGGCAAGAATAGCAGTAGTGTAGCAAGGAGAACATTACTGCATGAGTGGGTTTATTTTGATCACAGGAGCTGCTCCCGGCGCCGGAGGTGACCACTCACTGCCCAGAAACTGACTATTTCTGTAAAGGGCATTCTCCATTTGTGAGATACATCTGATGGGATGCAATAAAATGGCACCAAAAGGGTTAAAAGTTTAAGTGTGTGGGAATTAGGTACAATAGCTACAATACGTGCTAAGTAGTGCAGAGCACAGTGCTCTTCAACCCCGGTGAAACCAGTGTTACTCCTTCTTCCTTAATGCTGGGTTTCTGGATGGGCTGTCATTGCATCTGTAAAAAGAACTGTCAATTTACAGAAAACAAAAGAAATGCCAAGGCAAGAGACATCACTTTGAAAAGTTTTATACAGCAACTGCATGCTCTTTCTGAGACTTCTTTTGAAGAGTAAGAACTAGCCTTGCAGATGATGGGTTTCATATGCTGTTGATTGACAGAGACAGCCTGAGTAGGAGTCAAAAATGTGTTTGTGGCAAAGTTATTTTGATAGATCACCGACTGGTAACAGAAGCATATGAGGGGGTGAGTGCAGAAGAAGCAGCACAAAAACAAAATGAAGAAGAATTTACACCTACACATTTTGGAGTTGTGTTAAATGTTGGGTATGGGTGATTTCCACTGTTCTGATGAAGCTTTGAATTAATTTTGTGTTTGAAAACATTCCAAATTATACAGTTTGACCTCAACAAATCAAAATTATAATGCAAATTAAATGTGTTAGGCATGCTGCTGTGCATGCGAATTAAAGCAATAAATTCATATATTGGACACATTGGTTGTAATGTAGTGACCTGTTAAGAGATTGGGTGTAAATCCTGTAGTTATGGCCTGCGCTGCCTCATTTGACTAGTTCATTGAAAAAGATCAGAGCCACTCTGTGTAGTTGTTCATCTTCTCAGTGACCTTGTCAGTGTGAGGCTAATAGCTCTTATGTAAGTAGATAAATTAGACTAAAAACTACCAATGACATTCATTTGGCTCTTAGGCTCATAACATTAATATGAGCTACATTTGGGAAAGAGGGATTCTTTGTTCACAGGAAGCTCATTTTACTACCGTCATTCAAACTGTATCTGTGAAAATGCAAATTATACTACGGAAATGAGTGTTAGTAGCTCGAGGCAGACAAAGGGGTCTTTGAAACTGACTGCTGATTTGAAAGTAGAGAGCTTGCTTGGAGCTAAGTCATGTACATTTTGAGCAAATGCAAATGTATTCTTTACTCATTAGAAAAATATCTGCTGAGCTAATAGGAGAAAAAGAGAGACGGAGAGAAACACATTCATTATATGACCTCTGACAGCTCACATTTAATGCGATCCCTTTCTTTCCTGCACTGACCTGTCCCAAGCAGCTACGTCTGCCCAAGGTGCTGCAGGCCTGGCTGAAGTCATCATCATCCCAGGGTGGCAAAGACGAAACTGTACCCCCAATGCAGTCTAGGTTGTCCAGGCTGCGATTATTGGAGAGCTCTCTGAGAGATGGAAGACAGCTGGAAAGAGGAGTAAGAAACAAGATAAAGGAGATGTGTTAAGGACATGAAATATAAATAGGAAATGTAAAGGCGATGTCAGGAGTGCATGAGGGCATAATTAAGGAAAAGTTGAAAAAAAGGTTATGTTAATGTACGATGACAGGGAGGCAGAAGGGAAACATGGATGATCAGCAAAACCAAGAATTGAAAGAGAGATAAAAGGAGGATACGGTTGTTTTATTCAAGTTACCCCTTTCATTTCTTTAATTCATGAGGCATCCAATTCTCAACTCTGTTCCAATTTCATCTAATTTTAGCATCAGTAATTGTAGCATCTGAGCATGCAAAGCCAGTGATGTCAGGCGACACATGTACACACAGCTCTCTGTGCCATCATGGTGCCAAAGACAAAGAACAGGTTTAAGTTTAATCAAACAGCATCTCTAAAGTCATGTTTTCACATATTCTTTGTTGGCACACAGTGATAGTAACATGACAGTAAGCTGCCATGCCATGATCTATGGACACAGATGTCCCCCCCCCCCATTTGAATAGTGTCAAACTCAGCTACTTTTCACCTAAAAGCACTGGGCAGATGGTATTTGCAAGCTTAAGGGAGGTTGGCAGTTGTTGGCAGCAGGGCATGAATTTGGCATTTGGAGTTGCCGCTGACTTTAAAGGCATCTGAGGGGGGCAGTGCAAAGTCATTGATTGTAAATGATCCAATCGGACAAAATCGTTTTGCACCACGCTCCTGAGACGTGTCTTACAGACCTATCACTGACCTGCTCATTGACCTGCCCAGCTGGTGCAGAGAGGACGCACTGTGGAGTGGAGACCACAGGGCATCCAGCTCCCCTTGCAACAAGGTGTAATCCAGGGTTCTGCTGCTCACGCCAATCAAGGTGGAGCAGACCGGAAAAGAGTGGGGTTGGATGGTCAGGGATTAGCAGGGGGAGTAGGGTTAGTCATTCAGGTACGCTTTAGGGAAGAATAAATGCTTAACTTTCTAAACATAGACTTTAAAGGGATTTGAAATATTTTATTTATGTGGAGGTGTGTATGTCGGGCAGGCCTGTGGCTGTGTTTCTCAGGATGATCGCCCTCTCGTTTCGGTTGAATGGACATCAACACTCCAACCCTGATCCGACCAGAAGTATGCCCACAGTTAAGTGTTTGCATATAGTGCGCCACTGATATTCTGACACAGCAACCTCTGAACTTGAGGATCACACTGACAACAAAAATAAGAGCTGCTTTATAGAAAGTATTGTCACAAACCTTGTCTCTTCCGCTTCCTTGGTGAATATCAAAAGTTGATTATAATATACACGAGTGCTGGTGAAAATTTAAAACATAGTTCACTGTACTTAGGCTGACTGTAAAGAAAATCTAAAAACATATAAAAAACACATTAGAGTACGTCAAAGCATAAAAAAATAAGTCAAAAGACAAAAATATATGTTGAATAATAAATAAAAAAAGTTTAGTATTATATCTTATCTTAATAATAATAATGTCATAAATGTCTTGGGCGAATCCCAGCAGACAGTCATTTTAGATAGAAACATAGAAAATATTTATGTACGATAGCAGATGAAACTGCTGAAAAATTGTGATTGTTCCTCTGCAAATGTGCAAAACACTTAGAGCTCTGAAATCTGAGTCGACATTACAAAACATGACAGCTCTGTCTTGTGTAAATTTGCTTCGGATACAAAAGAAAGAATATGAAATATGTTTCTGTCATTTTATGAAAAGGCACAGTCAACTGAGCTATGTCCCGCTGCGCGTGCATCACATATTGTGCAATATGTCTGCTTCAGAAAGCATGTCATTTAAAGACAAGTGAGGCGCGATTGCCAGTCAGTCGGAGAGATGAGGCTTATTTGTGGTGATTTACTGGTTGAGTGGAAACAAAAGCCAGTGTTGTATTATGTAAACTACACTAATGTTGTATGTATTCTCTTAGCTCGACTGATGCTTTGTGGGTCCAACAGTAGATAGTAAGGTAAATCATAGCTGAGGTATGGTAGTAAGGCTGGCATGTGGGGGACGACAGGGAGTCTGACACCACTTAATTCTATACATGAATAAGCACAGCGTGGAGTGTGCGTATTGTACATGTTGTATGCATTTGTATTTTCCTGCATACTGTCATGGTGAGGCTGGGCATGTGTAGTTTAGTATGTCCAGAAAAGAGTGGTTTATTTATTTTATTTTGAATGTTGAGAGGTTGTGCCAATCCGTATTTATAACTGTGAGTTCTTAGGAGTGTCTGGGTGTTCTCTGAAAATCAACACTTTTTATAGCCACCCATTTTAAAGTTTATTTTAATCCGAGTATATTCCCAAACAGGATATAAAACCTTTAAATTATACATTTAAAAAAAAAAAAGAAGTATCATCTCAGCTGATCATGGTTGAAAATAAAGGCCTGTTTTGTTCTTACAAACCTTACTTTTAACAGCATCAGAAAACATTATTCATAAGTCATATTTAGTCCCTTTATTAAAAGACCTGTACCTTGCTGATAGCAGGTTGCAATTCAGTGTTTTGAATTTTAATCATGGGGCTACTTTGAATTACATTTCAATCACCGATTGTGGCTTTAACTTGAGGTTGTCCCCCATGCTGTTGAATACTGATATGTATATATAATGAAGCACAGCTCTGTGCCTCAGTCTGTTGCCTTACTTGCGTGGGGGTAGCTGGTCGCTCAGAGACTGCTGCGTAGCCCTGAGGTAGCTCTGCCGACGAGCGGCGGATTTTGGCGAGGGTTTGGGGCTTCCCTCCGAGTCGTCGCTGTCTTCCATGTCTCCCATTGCCTTCACATAGCTACCACTGCGCATCCGCCGACATGGGATTTCATTGGCACCCCCGCTGCGGCCTAATGTGCTACTCCAATCGCCCTACAGACAGCATTAAGTGGATACAATTAGTCTTCAGTCAATGGCATCTCTTTATCACTCTACCATAGCACTTTAAGTTGGGACACTTTGATTGTTTTTTAACCTACACATTGAAATAGGCGTTTAAAAATTTAAATAAATACTACAGTACATCTAACTTTTCTCCAGCACTACATTCACTACAGGATACTCACCCTTCGTCCGACCTGCAGGTAGTTGCAGGTTAGTTCAGGTTGGCAGGATCTGGACTTGAGCATGGACCTGTCCAGAGTAGCTGAGCCTTTCTGGATCACCTGTCTCGGCTGGCCCATGGTCAGTGTGGACCAGGACCCTCCTTTCATATAGTCATTATCATTTATCACCATTCTTCCTGCTCCACCTATTCCAACACCTCCTCCGCCCACAGGCCCAGTAAGTGCCTGATACTTCATGTCATTGCTGCTTTTGGAGGAGCTGATAGTGTTGTAGCCACTTTGGATGTATCTGGTCTGGCCCCCCTGACTGTCATGGCCAGTTGGACGCCCCAGAGTCATCATGGCCATGGTGTTATGGTAGCTGCTCAAATCGCTGCTGTCCAAATCGTCTGAGCTCCAATAGCCTGACATGTTGGAGCGTGGTCGTCGTTTGGCAGTTGCCTCTGATTTTGTACCCCGATCTTTACTTTTGGCTCTGCGATTTTGCTTCCCTCCGTCTTCGGTGCCAGACGAGCCTCCGCCGCTGCCAGTGGAGCGTCCATTGACATTTCCTTTCATGTTGTGGCTCTCCAGTGACTGGGACTTTGCAAAGAGCTTCTGCACTGAGTGCAGCATGTAACGGATGCGACCGGGGCTGTCTGTTTGCTGCTTGGCGGCAGCAACAGCAGACGTTCGGTGAAACTGCAACGTGCTGAATCCGTCACGACCTCCAGGTAACTGCTTATCAAACTCCAGCAGACTGGATGGGGCCTGGTTCTTGGTCATATGATGTGATATAGTTGCTGAGCCGCTTGTAATCATAGGTGTTCGTCCACTCAGCCCTGCCATGCCCATGCCCATACCCATGCCCATACCTGTTCCCATGGACATGGACGTGCCCATGGTGCCTGTACTTATCCCCCCAATGCTGTCTCCAGGTGGCGAGAAGTCAGACTGGTCGTAGGAGTTATAGTGAATCCTGGGGAAGGTGCTGCTGTTGGACAGCTGGTTGTTTAGGGGCAGCATGCACTCTGGTGGAAGGGAGCCTGGGTTGGCTGATGGATAGAGGTGGGGGTCCATTGTGCCATAGTGGTCCATTGTGGGGCTCAGCAGGTAAGGGCTGCGTGGAAGGGTGCAGGTCTTGTGAGAGTAGAGGGCCTCTGGATGGCCCGAGGGAGGTTCACAGGATTCAGAGAGGTGCCTGTTACGGTTGGTCCCCAACCCTTTCATGGTGGTGAGGAGGTCAGACCTTCTAGAAGACCTCCAGGCCAAGTAGAGATGACTGGTGACTTTGAAAGTGATTCCTAGAAAAGAGAGACAAAGAGGACAACACAACACAAGAGAGAGGGAAGAGGTTTAGAACTGGCTAATATAGTAGAGTACAAAACACACAGACATGGACACAGACATAACTCAACAGCGCCTATCAGCTCAGCCACACAAACACGCCCACTTATGTGCCAAACCGGACTACAAACAGGCTAGCTGTGAGGGAAGTACTTTGTAGTGAAAGTGCCAGCTTTCCATTGCCTCCTACAGCGAACATCTGTGTTAAAATGCTGGAAATGGTTGGAAAAACAATGTGTGGAACAATAATGAGCTGTAGCCAGTGGGCCAGGGCATACATTATGGGAAAAAGGACAATTGCTGGCAGTCTTTTACTCTACACCCCCAGAGCTATGTAGGGACTACAGATTATGCCAGTGTGTAGTAAACACATATCTCCTCTTTTTGGTCTAATCAAATTCTGAAAGAGAAGATTTGAAGAACATTAATTCACACAGCACAAACACTTCCATTCATGTACAACAATCAACATTTGGATATGGAATCATGTGCCCTTCACTAAGAAAACAAAAAAACATAAAAAAGCTGCCTCTCGATATATCCCACAGGTTAGTTTTGATACAGAACAACCAAATCTCTGGGAGAACCCTTTCCTTCAGCAACTCTTTTTCTGCCCATTATTCCATCTGTTTCTCTTTCTCTCTCTCCCTCCACTCTTCCTTCTCTCTCCTCTCCCCACCTCCAGTGGGTATCCCTGGCACTGGTCACAGAGCTCCTGTCCTATGTTTGCATGGCGAGCCAAGGATGGCGGGCAGACTGTCATGGTGAAACCAGTAAAGAGGATTTGACCAGCGGGGGGGTGGGTTGCAAGAGTTGGCAGCGACACCTTCTTGTCCTACTAGTCAAGCTGTGCCAATGCTCTGCCTGGAAAGGCGCCAAAAGGAGGGTACTTCATGCATGGAAAATGATAGATGATGAAAGTGAAGGTGAAAGAGCCTTTTGTGGTATTTATGCATTGACAAGTATATTCCTGAGTGGCTCCTTATCCAGTGTGGACTAATTGGCAACAAAAAATCTTATTTGTCTGTAAAAGAATTCCAGGGAGCTGCCATTCAATTAGCACAGGTTGGTCTACTCTGTCACACGCTTACATTTTATGCAAAAGTAATTTTCTACGCTCTGGTTTGTGAGGAATGTATGAATAAACGAAGTATAGAGAGTATCTGTAAAATTTGTGATGTATTTTTTTTATCATTCCTGCTGGATCATAGGAGTCCTGCCTGTCAAGGTAGATACCATTATTGAAAGTCTATTCAAAACTCAACAGCATACATGCTGCTTCCTTATCATTGTTGGTGTAGTTAAGTGAATGCAGTGTAAAAGATTACTGTTCTGCTTTGGGTCTACAGGGTGTGTGAAATCCCAGAAATGTATGTTTCCTTCACTATAGCATGTGGACCTCACCAGGAAGAATTGTGGGCCCTTTATTGCTTGTATTACCTATCACAAAATATAGTTTCCTAATTCCATTTGTCATTTATTATCAGTGTTGGCAGCTGCAGCTGAATGACTTGTTTAAATCAACCCCAATAACTCAAATGTCCAATATTGAGATTTCTTGCATAATTTGTTGGATATTTAATATAGTTATACCACACTTTTCTATCAAAATCCTCTCCAAGATTGATAAATAGTAGTTGTTGTGCATGATTACATGCAGTAAGCCTATATTAGATTTAGATTGGACAGGAAAAAAAGAGGAGTGATATATCTTGTCAGTAGAGCCCCTGCAGAGTTCCAGCAGATGTGAAGAAAACTAATAAAGTGGTTAAAAACTCAATCCCATCCTAAGCACGGTACATTTATTCTTAATTTATCCAGAGGAAGTCAGCTCAGCAGGCCGACGACATCTTAAATTCATAAGTTTACAGCTGCATTGCACAACTGTGTCCTGAGGGCCACCACTTGGATTCTGGCCAGGTACACTTATTGCATGTAATCTTACTGTAAAAGTACCAGAATGATGAACTACAGAACAACAGAAACTCCTAGTGACAGTTTCCCTGTTGAGGCAAGTCATTTGAACTGTCAACCTTGCAGTCAATGGCTTTCTAAAAGTTGAAAGTTGAATTTAAAACCAGTCTACAGACCCCAAAGACTGTTATATCTCAGTCTAGAGCTATCTAAAAAATGTTTTAACAAAGTCGCCTCCGCACAGTGTGAGAAAGGCCATTGAATCTACAAAATACACAGATTTTGCTCATCGGTTAGAAATTTGCTTTAGATCTCAGTGCCCACCTGCAGATAATTAGATAACTGCACGTTGCAGTGTCCTGCCAGACAGACAAGAAGTGATGCGGAGAAGGCACTGAAATGAATTGTGTGTTACTTTGCCATGACATAATGTGCACACACACACACATTACTTTATCACACTTCTAGCAATATGAACTCAAAAAAAATCTCCATATAAATTATCAGCATGGCTTTCATGCCACCATTATTAGCATGCTGCAGGCACAGACTCATTTAGTGTCATTAACAGAGCCTCTCTGAGTGCCATCTCTGCTGATAGGGTCAAATCCTCTAAATCCTTTTACACCACATTAGCTAACTGCCTCATATCCCGTAGTGACACGCCACTCAGCTGAGCTTAGCATACCCTCCTCAATGTGTCAACCAGTACGCCTCAAAATGACAGCTATAGTCGTATTACTAATGGAGGCAGGATCATAAACTGTACACTGCAAGTCAAAAGTTTTGAACACTTTAGCATATTTACAAAATGCTAGTTTTTAAAAAAAATTGTGTTAATTCTCTATAATCGTAGATATTATACTCTGAAATGAAAGAACACAACCAGGTATGAGAGAAATGAGAATTATGTCATGACCTAAAATGGCCTAGATCTCAATCACTCTAATTATGGATTTGTAGCAGAAAATATCCTGTAGACTTGTCTTACAGTTTTCTATATCTTTAAGTGGTTGACCTTTTCAGTGCACTTTCTTTAATAAAGCACTGCGTTTGAGCTAATTAAGATGCGGGTTCATATGTCCTTAAAGGCATACTCTGTGATGTTGTTGCAGTGCCCTCAAATCCCAAAAGTTGCAACGTTCAATGTGTCCACTATGCAGACAGACAGCAGCTTTTGCTTGAGCTCACCAGGACTTAAAATGCCCGGAAAATTGTTGCAGGTAACATGGTTTTCATTATGTAGGGAAAAAACGGAGTGTGAAAGTCAAGCCTGGCAGCTAACCACTGATGTCAGACGTTCTGACACAAACCTGCTACCGTATCACTGCGATGTATAATAATAGAGGTCAAGGGGATTGTTGACCCTCAGAGAAGAAAGGTAAAATAATTCAGGTCAAGCACTCATTAGCTCAGACAGACAAGTGCATTTCACGTCTATGTGAACAGTGCTCATAGAGAATAGTGCACAAAAGAATGTTAATGCGTCTGTGTTTGTGTGTGCTTTTACACCCGGCTTGGAGCGTCTGGTGGTAGGCTCTCCCTGCCTTGTGCACTGGGGAGCTGCCATCTGCTCCTCCTGTGGGAAAAGGGGCATTTGGCACCGTGTCTAACTCATGACCTTACTCATTTTCTCAGCCATCCCAACCTCGGAGCCGCAGGCAGTTCACGCTGCAGGCCAGAAGAGGGCGGTCATACTCAATACAAGCTGGACTGTGTTTCACTCTCTGATGTTTTCATACAGCATGAGGGGATGTTGTGGGGATTTACTTGTTCGAGCCAGAATCTAGAGAATAATTTGACAGTCACAGAGTCTGACAGAAAGCATTGTAGATGTGATGAAAAGGTCCCAGAGCCATACCTTAAACTCTATTGTCTCTGAAGCACTCAATGTCTTTTTGGATGATGCTCATACATTAGGGAGTGATAGCATATTTTCAGCCTGAAGTTTTGCTAAATATGAGACATTTTACACTAATGTAAAGAAACTCCGTTACAAGTAAAAGTCATACATTTAAAATCATCCTTGAGTAAAACTACCAATGCAAAGCGTACTAAAAATACAAAAAGTAAAAGGACTTGTAACTGATGTATTATTGTATATTACATTATTAGACTGCTAATACTGATGCATCAATGCATAAGCAGAAGTTGGTGCAGTGAGGTGTGAGGTGCTAGTTTTAACTAATATACAGTTAGGTATTCATTTTCAATGAATGTAAAGTCTTGATTGGAAACGTAACTAGTTACTGCAGCTATCAAATAAATGGAGTGAAGTCAAAAGTACAATGTTTCCCTCTGAAATGTGGAATAGAAGTATAGTAGTAGCATAAAATAAAAATACTTGAGTAAAGTCAATTTTTTAAGTAAAGTACATATTGTACTCAAGTACCGTACATGAGTAAAGCGGCACTGCTAATTTATCAAAAGCTCTACAGCACGGGTACAGAGGGACACATGTTAAAATGGTGGAATAGAATAAAACACAAAGATACTAAAAAGGTGTTTAACAAGATAACAATATAAGTACTGGGATCAATTTTTAAAAACCCAAATAGTTTGAACCTTAACAGGGACCTTCACGTCTAATAGATATTATATCATCATTCTAGGGACTATCTGTCAGTCTTCAACCAGTCAGGCTTCCTTCTATTTACCTTCTGTAAAAATCCTGTTTGTCAATATTTAACTATAAAAAAAACACTAGATGAAGATTTCATTCATTTTAATTCCAACTATATTCGCTCAGCAAACATATTTCCTGCCATGAAATGGTTCCAAAAACAAATGGACACCTCACTCCAAGACAAGGTGAGAATTTTTACCCAATATTTTCATTCGCAAACCCAAGCGTTTCCATCCTGGAAAACAGTAAAACTGACAACTAGATACTGTATCAAAACATCTCTGGGTTGTCTGTGTTGAAGCCCATTAGTTGGCAGATTTTTTTATGACCGATTGCCAGTTTCTAGATTGGCAAATCTGTGGGTGGCCAGATTTAGATTAGAGACTGTGCAAAGGACATCATCCCCTCATCTGAGCAACACTGTACAGAGAGGCAGTTTGTCAGAGCACAGCTCAGTCAGTCAGCCCTGAGCCCATCTGCTCCATAAGCTTACAGCACTGCCCTGGAAGACAGGGGGCAGCTCTGTGTGTGCGTGTGCGTGTGTGTGTGTGTGTGGAACAAGGGAAGCGAATGCTTACAGGCTGCTGGTGAGGAGGAAGGCACAGAAGGAGGAAGTAGGGAGGAAGGTGTGGCTGTTGACGGCAGTGAAAATGAAAGCAATCCAAAGGGACTGAGAAGGTGTGAAGATGAGTAAACTGTGTAAGCTGAAGTAATATAAAGGCGAAGGACGACGAGAGACAGAAATCAGCAAGTGGGGAGAAATATAGTCGTGAGGAGGAAGAGTTTTTAGTCAGAGGTAATCAGATGATACTGGAGGGGGAGATGTGAGTCCGTCAGCAGAGTGTTCGATGCATGTGTTTATCCCAGATAAGGTGTGAGGGTGTAAATGAGTGTGAATATGTGAGGCATATGCGTGTGCAAAATAATAATTGCCCATGACTGCTTTAAAGATTTTTCATTTTCTTAGCTTTGTTTTAAGTTACGAGGACCCGTTCAAGTAAGAGGTAATTGAATAATTTGTCAGTCACTGAATGCCTCTGAGTGTTTGCGAGCGGAGACACACAAACACCCACTTGTATGTATGTGTGTCACATAATTAATAATAAATAGTGTGTATGTGTGCGCGTGCACGCGTGTGTATGAAGCAGGGTAACCTTGCCCTAATTACACTCTGTCTATTCCACCAGTGCTGGGCTCTGGCCTATTTTCACAGCTATAAATTTACCGCTCTCCCCTCTGTTGTGATAGATGACCCACTCATTTTAGCCCATCTCTGAAGACTGCGAGCCAGAAAGGAAGCCAGTGAAAGACAGCAGCACCACTTCCCTGCTTTTGATGGCAATGGAACTTTCACTGTCCTCAAAACTATTTCTGTGTGTGAAGTTAGCACATTAAACGGGTATGGAGCGACGTTGTTGCCATTTATGTTTTGGTTTTTTTTCTGAATGAGGAAAGCCTCATATTAAAAACAGTGAGAACTTCTAGGAGCTGAACGTGCCACCTGGAGATCTCGAGAGAGTTTTACATTCAACAGCAGCTCTTCCTTGCTGTTACAATGTACAGAGTATTCATTAATTTGCAGTCCTGATTATCATAACATGTTAGCAGAGGTAAGAGCCTCCAAGGCTGTGTATTGACAAGCATCCTCTGAAGATGACTAAGGCACTAAATTGAAGGCACAGTTTTATAGTTGCTATTCTGTAACTGTTCCTGACCTCTAATCTGCCTGGAGGGGAGCAAGTGAAATGTCATGATTTTTTTTAAGTGAGCTTGTATAAAAGTATTCATCAATAGTCAGGTGCACCAGCAAAACTTATTTTAGCCACTTAAAACATGTCAGTTTAAGCGTACGCTATATTTGAAATATTTTCACCGCTTTACTTTGCCGTCAGACAGCCTTTTCTGACGGGGAACTGAAGCCGTTATCTATGCTCTCTTCAAAGCCACCTGACTCCTTTGACAAAAACAGTAATTTTACCAATCAAACTAACCAATTGAGGCAATAGTAGACCATCAACTCCCGTGTTCTGTGAGGTAAAATTAATGTTTTTGTCTAAGGAGTCTGGTGGCTTTGAAGAAAGCATAAATAGAACGGCTTCCCTGTCACAAAGGGCTCTCTGACAGCAAGGTAAAGTGGTGAGAATGTTCTGGTTGCATCATAGACGCATAATCATTTTTTTTAAGTGGCCATTTTTTTAAGTGGCTAAGATACGTTTTGCTGCTGCCCCTGTCTATAGCAGTACATTGCTTTGCTTCTGTGCCCGTACTGCCTGTTAATCCAACCTGGGCACATGCCAACCGCCATTTACTGTAGGTAATACACTGACTGTGTATGAGTACCTCACACAACCCCACTTCAAACAATCCAAACTATCCCTTTAATCTCTATAATATTTACATATAAATAACATGCCCATAGTATATAAATATCTAGTATTTCATGAACAATTCCACAGATGTTAAGTGGTTGTGAGGGCTCAAGACCATACAGCCCAATCCATGCGTAAACTTCAAATTCAATTTGTGTTGGAATAAATAGATGAAAACATTCAAATCCCACTTGAAGGTCTGTTCTGTGACAACAGTGATAACCAAGTTTTGCATGTTTATGTAAAAACATGTTGATTCAACGTTGAGTTACATCTCAATCTATTTTATAATGCACATAGGAACAAACACAGACACGCTTTTTAAATGTTTGCACTATGGTTCAGGTCCAAAGCCAAGTCTGAAAACAATTAATCTGTGGAAACCGGACCTACTGCGGATTAAAAAATAAATAAAACAAGGGAAAGTGAAAACATTTAATCCTAAAGCCATATGATGGTATGAAATGGAGCTTATTCTTTTGACCTTCACCTCTAATCCGTGTGGTAGCCATTATCATGGGCCATGTTCCAACATATACCATCCACTGCCACCCCTTTGACCTTGTTGATGTCCTTTTGTTGATCTGTTGGGAACGTCTACTTGGACAAGTGGAGGCAACTGTGTGCAAACACCACCGAGCAAATCACTGGCAGAGTTCAAATTCATTTAGATGGACTAGTGAATATAATGCTATTGAAAAACCTGCTTCCTTCTTTATCATTCATGGCTGTACAATTTACTACATTTTAAAAAAAGCAAAAATAACATTCAGAAAGTAGAACTTTGAATGATGTATTTACATATTTAGAAGTCTGTCTAAATACAATACTCACGTGCCCATTTGTGCACTGAAAGAGTTATTTTTCAATTTCACCCTTCAGCCTATAAAATGATCCCTTTATAGTGCGACTCTAATGTGAAAGATGGGGGACAAACACATTTATTAAAGCTCAGTAAAAGCTAATATGAGGCTTCAGCAGCCTGAGACAGTCAAATTAAGTGGGTATCTTCCAAAGTTTCTGTCTTTTGAGCACGAAATTCCCTTTTTCACAGACAGTATTTTCATGCTGAGCCGGAGGAGAGATAGTGACACGAAGAAATCATTTTGAGTGGTGTGGTTAGGCTTGTTGAATCAGCACCACGTTGGAACCTCATAATATAACTAATCTGAAACCAATTTTAACCTAGAGACACGGTGACCAGACAGGGCCGAGTGCTGCTTTATTCAAGAGTGTATTTTTAGATTTGGGAATGATGGGCGTCTCTCGCTGGGTCCTGCACACAGTGAAGCACAGTGGGAGGAGAGGGGTTGTGGGCTACAGCTGTGGCCTCTGTCTCTAGATTCAGGGCAAATCACAAGGACTAATGCAAACAGACAGAGATGTGCACATTATGCACGCACACACACAGACACTAGCATATTTTTATGAATGCACAGACACCATTAAAAACACACAACGCTCTCACACAGAGACGCACACCATAACCCACACACAGTAAGGATCTACTTTAAAGGCTAAAATATCCTGACATTATGTATTATACTGAAAGCACCGCATGCTGTAAAACATTAACCATAAACCTCAGCTGTTCTTTGATATCAAACTCCCACATCAAATTGGAGCAGTCTCTCTATAACTGTGTGCTATGGCAAACAACATACAGTAGATGACATCAATGAGCATTAATATTTTTAAGTTTTAAGCAGAATTCAGTCTTTTTTTCCACAATTAAAACTGAGGTTGACCTCCAGAGTACACGACGAAGTTAAATAAAGGGGTAAGAAGAGGTTCGACGTTTTTTTAAAAATCTTGAGTTAACTTTGGTAAGACCTGAACAGTTCAAGGAAAGCTCTCAAATCTTACTCCTAAGCTTCAGCTCAGTGACGTCCTGTGCTGTCTGTGAGTTGCTGCATTGCATGTGTATTAGCTATGAACAATCACAGCACAGCTATAAATCCCACCAGGATAAGCCTTAAACCTGTCCCACTTCAAAATGTCCTTGGCCTGACACACAATAGCCGGTTCAGTCTATCACATCCACACAGTCGTGACCCCCCCCCCCCTACAGAGGAAGCAGCAGCAGCGCAGTGAGACTTCCTGCTGTGAAAGGAGAAGGTGAAAAGTCACTTCCTGTCGAGATGCGAGGGCTGATCGTGTGATGGGAGGGAGAAAGGACAGGGGTCCCCTCTGGATGCCAAGTGGGTCAACACCGCATTCATGCCTCACAATCCCCCACGTGACGTCACAATAATACCCTAATGGCCGTCTGTCAACCTGTCGGCGGCACAAGGATGAGCCGTTGCTATGACAACGCTCATAAAGCCAGCATATACGGTTTTAAATCACACAGAGCACATTTAGGAGATGTGAACTACAGCCCTCAAATGTTGCCCGAAGTCACATGGATGTGTTATACTGCATGTGACTCCCATGTGCAGCATACAGTACTTTACATTATTATGTCACGAGTAGGGCTGCAACTAATGATTATTTTCACGATCAATGAATTCGCCAATCATTTTCTAGATTAATCGATTGATTGTTTGGTACATAAAATGTCAGAAAATAGTGATGTCTTTAAATGTCTTGCTTTGTCAGTCCAAAACCCAAAGAAATATATCTAAATAAATAAAAAACCTATTTAAAAAGCAGATTTTTGCAACATGAAGGGCACCAGTGCCATCTTGAGAGACACATTGCAGCATGGCTAAAACTCCCTTCATGCATGAGGCTAGTCTACATTCAGTAATCCAGAGGTCCTGCAGCATTATTGTTGTGCTGGAGTATTCCCCAAACAGCCTTCAGACACCATAAAATACTGTTATTGGTGTTATTTGGTTCAGTATAATTTAATAACGTCAACATCATGTCAAACCTCTACAAATCTTCTCCTCAGTTTACTATGCTCATATTATCATTTGATAGTAAATACGCTTTAGAGTTACTTATAACTCTCTCCCCGGGAATGCTTTATCAATTTTTAATGTTTCTTTCAAATAAAGCAGCACTTTTGGTTGTTAAATCTGACTTGTAGAAGTACTGGCTGTAAAGCTACCTGGCCATGATGCGAGTATAAATATTGTTAAGCATCTTTACGAGTTTTGCCACATTCTGTGAGCTGGAAACTAAGACATTTTTTTCTCCCTCACCTACCATTCACGTTCTTTGCATGGCGTCTCAAAATCCTACTTCCAGCTCACAAAGAACCAGAACAAAGTATTCTGCCATTATGTAAAAATCACCAGTCTTGTTACTTCTTTTTCATGCTGCTTAGTACCTGTGGAATTGTGAATTCAACAAACTGCACCAGGGCTGAGATTTATTCCAACTCAACATTTTAACAATAGATTCCAAACAAAAATGTTGTTCATGTAACAGCTGTAAACTATGAAATGAAGATATTTTGTTCTGTTGTGTTGTTCTGAGGTGTGATTTATAAATTAGAGGCTGTTTCACTACATTACAAGTCTTCTTAATCAACTGGCTCCCATGAGGTTTCCTTCCCACTGAGGTTTGAATATCACCACTGAGACTCATTATCTTGTTAAACTGCACTGAATCAGGCAATGTGGATTTTCTTTGCTGATGGGACTTCTGAGTCAGAGAGGATGTTGACCTTGACATAGTAACACAGAGTGACATTAATTAATTTTTTTTTTTTTACAGGTTCTATTCACAGTGTGGGTGGGCTGTGTGTTTCACATATCCATTTAATAAATGTTTTCTCCGCTGTGACTCATTTTCAAATGCACATATTTTCAGAAATAACAGCACATTTCATCTCTGGGAAACCAACTTTTTAGGCATCATAAATAACAAAAGGTAAAAAAATATAAATGTTTGTGTACAGCAAATTAAAGGAAGCAGTAAAAGGGATGATGTGATTCAGTGTTCTTCTGAAAGGATACGCAGTTTATGTTCCATGTGTAGGACAGTAAGAGCACTTCTACGCCGTCTAAAAAGTGTTTCCACACCTGCCTCTTACTGTCTGCACACATAAGAGGCTTTTTAATAGCACAGGATGAGCACTTCATCATGCAAGTGCGCAAAAGAGACGAGAGAGGAGAGCAGGAGACAAAAGAAGTTGTACACTGTGATTTAGGGAAATTGCCAATGTCTCCCTCTCTTTGTGTGCAGACAGCCAGGAGAGAGTATTGCATCAATCACAGCTGTCCTTTGCAGCACTGCTCTCCTACCTACATTCTCATTCACAGAGTGCGCTCAGCTTTGATCACAGTGTTTCAATATTGTGGTCGTATCCTTTCTGTCTTTCCTCTTGTAAAGCGATCATTGATCTGATTATCCCCTGGCAAATGCTACACGTCTCACTTTGACCTAAAAAGGAAAGCACGGATTAATCCGCCGCAGAGAAAGTGTTACTGTACAAAAGCGGGTGTCAAATGCGGCCTCCGGACCCCATTCTAACACCTCTAGCATGGCCTATTGTGAGTGTGATGTCAGCTACACCCCCTCATCCTCCACCCAAGGGAGACTCCCATCGGGGTTCTTATGGGAACGATTGAGAGGAAGCCCGTGATTGGAGCTTCCTGTTATCTCCTAACCACAGCAACACGGCTGGCAGGCCCCTGTTTCTGCAGAAAACTGCCAATGTGTGTGCACATGTGTGGGTCTGCCGAAGTGTACATGTGCCTGTGTGTGTGAATGTCAAGAGCTATATTTGTATGCAAATGCTTGTCTCAGAGTGCATGTGTGTAAGTGTGATATAGGAGGTGTGGATGCAAATATTTGAGAGAAACTGCAAACACAGAACGTTGCGTGTCTGTGAAAGAATGAAGGACGGTGGCATGACATTGAAAATGTGTCCGCATGTGAAAAGTGGTCATGTTTGTGCGGGTATAATCCTTAAATTGAATCTGGTGCAGAACCATGTATACCGTTTCACATTTCTATTAAAATGACAGAATGGAAAAGAAGCCATATATAAAAGCCCTCCCAAGCTCCTTTCAAGAGGCAGATGCACATGTCTATGGCTGGGATTTGTACAGCTTGTGCTCACTGATATTTAGCAAGACCCTAACAAATATAACATTCACTCCTACCATAACACAATAATCAATGATCTGTGAAATATTTAAATCATGTTTCCCCTGTTTTCTCATTGTAATGTCATTGCTGCAATGTACAATTACACTAGACCAGGACTAAGAATCTCCATCCTCTCAAATCATTTCTGTGTATAATTAAGTCCTATAAATCATAATGTCTTGAAATAAGTGAAGAAAATCTGCCAGTGTCGGAAGAATATTACAACCTGTTTCCTATTCTGTACAAAACAATTTGTTTTGAGGATTTTCTAGATCTGACAGGGCAGGTTGGTGTTGTAATATAAAGAAAAATGTAACTGGAAAATACTTGAAACAAGCGAATATGCATTGTAAACAAGCTGAACTTTTCTTTCTGCACTGGCAGGACTTTTTCTTTGTTTGAGAAATAATTATATAAAACATTGAATAGGACTTTAAAGCTGCACTAATCAATAGCTTTATATTAACAATGGATACAAATTTCTGCTCATAGTGACAAACCTCAAGATAATTATAACCCACCTCTGCAGTCCTCAGTTTTAAAGGACGTTTTATCCAATTTTAGGACAATTATTTTGGTTTTACAGCGAGCAGCTTTGCTGTTTTGGTTAAATTTCACCACTCTTATTAACTGACAAACCCTCTGAATGTTACCCGCCCAGCACTTAACAGCAGACAGACAAAATTCGGGACTAGCTGGTGAACAAAGTGGACTTTAACTGCTAAAGAGTCAGATATTTCTGGAGGAGTTGTTGGAGACCCGAACAGTGGGACAGTGAATATTGAACTTATATTTTAAGAGGTCAGAAACTCTGGATTACGCTATTGTTGCTCTGGGTCTGCTAGTGGTGAAAATAGGAAACTGGTTACACACTCACTGTATCAAATAGGTGATAATATGTAGAGGGTGTGAATGCACTATAAATCTCCTGTAAACTTGTTCTAATATCTCAATCTTATCCGCAGTGATTCTCTGAAAGCTGCAACTTCTTATCTTTGCTGCAAGGAGCACTGACCGACCACACTGCCTGGAGAACTGCTTGAAAGCTACAGCACCAGCTTCCACGCGTACAGAGAGCCGGTCCTGTCAGGTTTTTAAAAGCAAGCACAGAAGCTTCTGGAAAACTCGCTGAAGAGTCTCACAACCTTATCCATTATTAATAGCGCCTTAAGCTTTCCTTGTGCTGGGAATGACAAACTAAAACCAGAAGTGGCAACTCCGTAGCATAATACTGAAGGACGGGTGGTGTTTGAAATTTGAATTTCACTAGCTTGTCATGCAGTGAGTCAGCCTTTGATGTCCCATCAGTGTGTTTGCAGGGAATAGCAATTAGCTACTAATAAACAGAGTCAGTGGTGAATCCTGTCCCTGATGGTTAGTGAGGACCAGGGAGTTAAAGGTTAGGGATCCAAGGCTACGGCTCTGTGCGTGCATTAGTGTTTGTGTACTCAATTTTAACTTTCAGTCTGTTTAATTAATTTAAAAGCAACATTACCAGTTGAGTGCTGAGGGCAAAGGACTTACATTGGCAGCTCATTTTTCAGAAGCCTCGATCTGAGTAGGAGGAGGTTTCCTGAAAGAGATACGAGGAAAACTGTGTCAGCGTTTATGTGTGTTACGAACCCATACAACCGCGTCATGCTTTACTTGTTAACCGACAAGAAAACCCGAGCATCTTTGGCTACAGACACACACCCACACACACACACAGAGCTGAGGATGATCCTTTGCCACGCAGCTTTGCGAATCGGGTTAAAATGATCAGATTGAGAACCAGTGCTTGAGGGCAATTTGTGTTCAGGCTCAGTATCAGCGAGCAGCTCCACCTTGTTGTCTACTTTACTCTTCTCTGCCCTACTTTCTCTCTCTCTTCCTCCTCTCCCACACCTTGGAGGGTAGTACAAAGGCACCGAGTCGCTTTAGCACATTTCAATCACGGTAGTCTCCCACTCATTCGTATTCCAGTACTGCAGTGTTACAGAAAACTATGACAATGTTTTGATCAGGGCTCACTCCCCATGAGTCCTGTCTGATAACGCTGCAGAGTTCACACTGAAGAGTTTGATCATTGCTTGGACACAACATTGTGTTTGTGTGTTGGTGTGCCTTCGGACATCTACAATATTTATGTGTGTATGCTTGAGTTTATTATATTAATTTCTTCAAGCCTTGATGCCTGTGTTAAGTGTAAGTCCTAACCCTGTCAATCACATTTCAAACAATGTCTTTATTGTTTTTTTCTTTATCATTTCCACTGTCAGAAAAGGACTTCAAGCTTCTCAGCACAGACTACAAAAGGTCCATACTTTGACAAGTCCCATCTTAAGGGGGAAAGACTCTCTGAGGTCATACATCAAACTGCATCCCAGCGCTCTTATTTTGCATTATGGATACCTCTCTTTCTCGAAAATTCAGTAAGAAGACGACGCCTTTGTTCATCAGTCTCACAATCACTCAAATATACAGAGTGTAGAAAGGTATAACCTTGATGTTAATATTCAAATGCTGTTCTGTTTAGTGTTTTATGCCACTGTTTTATTCCTTTACATATATCCAACTCACAGCATAAAAACGTTGGATATTCTCTTTGATATTTTGGGCATTCATCTGTTGGTAGTCTTTGATGGTGGCATGAAAAACACACATATTCAATGCGAAAGAACGCAACAGTATCCACATAGGAACCTGTTCTTGTTTTTTTTTTTTGCTTTTTTAAACCACAAAATACGTTGTTTCTCCCTGTTCTCCCAAATCATTTAGAGTTCTAGTGTTTGATCTGGCGCTCCACTTGGGCAGGATGACAACGTTTGCCAGTGCCTCCTAAAATGATCCATATGACTTTTGTTTTATTTAGGTTTGGTTAGGTTTAGGCCACTAAAACTAATTGTCTAGGGTTAAGGAAACAATCGTAATCAAGCAGAAATGGGTATGTGGCAGGAGAGATGACCTCCTCCTATGTCAAAGTCACACATGCTTTTGACTAAACCTTCTTTCCCCACCTCCTCCATCAAGTCTTGTGACATTACAACATCAAACTAAATCCACATTTGCTTCTGAGTGAAAACTCTAACAGTTGTTCGTGGTAAACCTTGACTGTCCATCCCAGGTACCAGGTTGTAAATTGCTGATGGGATAAGGAATGGAATATAATATTCTATAACTATACTATGTTTTTCCAGTGGTGTATAATCACCTGAAACTAAGAATCGTTGTGTTTGCCCCTCATATCTACATAGGCGGCAGGTCCTCTTCCACGGAGTCCACCATGTTGCACCGCCTTGTTTCTACAGTAGCTCAAAACGGACAAACCAAACTCTGGCTCTAGAGAAGGCCGTGTTTTTACATTACATGCAGGTCATCGTAGTTCTCCGACATGCTTGTAAAACTACGTTAACACCAGCCGCCGCCTGAATTGAATCACTCCTAAAGTAGTGTTATGTTAAGGATGGCCTCTGTGCGAGGCGAAGGTTCTGAAAGATACCACGCTTTTGCATTCGCCGGCTTGTTACCGTAGTCTTTTAAAGGGAGGGCTGAGCGGAGGTATTCAGGTGGCAGCTACGTGCCAATTCCTACACACCCTTTCAGGCAAAATTAAAAATTAAATAAAAAAATCAAAACCAAGTCTGACCAGACTGACTAAGGAGTTGGAAAATATAAATGCAGGATGGACTTAAAATGAAACCAGGAGACATTGATGGAAATGTTAAGCTGTCCCCCTGCTTGGCTTTAATATCATGATACTGCAGGATGAACCGGCTGCATTTCATCCAGCTGTAGAGGTAGAGGCAGAGCAAAATTCCATGACGCACCACTCTGCCACGAACATCCAGAACCAATGTAAAAAGTTGTAAAAAAAACAAAACAGTTTCACGGTCTCTCCAGCTGGACGCTGTCCCCAGCGACCCCCTGTACTGCACCAACATCCTGCACCTCCTGCCAGAGTCCTGTTGTCCCCATGTTAGTAGCACAGTGTACGTCTAGTATGTCTCCAAAAAGTTTGTTCAATTAGTTTTTAATTTCTTCTTGTGGTTGTATCGTTGATACTATCCTCTTGTCTTAGTATCATTACTACCTCTGCTAATGTTTGCCTCGTTGTACAGAATCTGTTCTTCTCTTTCATGTATTCAGTCATACATGCGAGGGTTTATGTATTGTATTTTTTTTATGTTGTTTTTTGGTGTTGAAAGTTCCACAAATAAATCACACACAAAAAAATAAAAAGCAGTATCACCGCCGAGGTTAGCTGTGACTTTCGGGACGGAATCAACAAACACAAAACTCAAAAGTGCTGTGACCTTTTGCAATAAAATGTCAAGAAAAACTGCACGCAAACACTCATACACACACCTCTCAACAGTGTTAAAGGTCATCTCATATCGGCTTCAAGAAGAAGAATGACAAGAACAAGAACAGGACCCACCTGTTCTTATTAATATGAATCACATTAATTGTACACAGAGAATAAAAGTGATTTTAAAAAAGGAAATATGATCGCAAGTGCATTAAATAAAAATAGTGAAGGATTACGGGTAAAGCTGATTCTCCCTCACTTTTTTCACGTACGCCTGAAGCTACATCAGGAAGCCATTAGGATTCCTTACACTTCCCGGGGAGAAACAATAAACTCACACATTTTTAAGCTAATTTACAAAGCACAGATGACGTAGAAATGAAGACAAAAGAAGGGCACTTTACAGAGTTTTGGGGATTGAATTGAGAATTGGACTCCCGCCAAACACTCTTCTCTCGCTTCAGCGCCCACTGCAGATTCGAAGGACTAATGTCAAACTGCACTTCACGGCACCGAGTTTGTTAGGCCAGAGGAAGATAAATTAAAAATGAGATTGGGAAACAGATTGAAGCATCAGGCCAGAGGGATCTGCTGGTTGGGCTCTTCATTTAGGGAATGCATTATAAATGTCTGTTCACTGGCTGTAGAAAAGCTCTCTCACTGATAAAAATTGGCCCCAATTGAGAAACAATTACATTAGATGTTTCGGATTTTGCAGCTAAATAAAGTACATTGATGATTGAGGATTATTTTTTACTGCAGCAGATGTCTCGGAGCAGGACAAGCATAGTTTAGAATAAAACTACAATAATAAGCAAGCATTTTTGCAATATATAGGAACTTCCATAAAGATTGGGAATACACGTTAAGGGATGATAACGTCTCCCACAACTTAACTAACTTCTGTAAACACCCCCCTACTCATACCCAGTCTGGTGTCTTTAAAGGACAGAAATCGCATTTATTCAAAGACGTCACCTGAGAGAAAAAAAACAGGAAGGAGGATGATCCGAGTTTCACTGGGTCACTTGTCTTTTGAAAACTTGGTCTCTAGTTAATTCGTTGCTAAACTGTGTGCTTGGCTTGATTTACTGACTAAGTGAGTAAACTTTTCACTGGATACTTTCATACTCTTACTCTAGCTGTGGTGATGACTAGTTTTCCTTCAACTTGTACTTTTTTTTAATAAAATAACAGTTTTGGGCTATTCTGCCTACATGAGAATCCGATAGTTATGTGTGATTCAACGATGTATCATTGTAATAACACCTATCTATTCTGAACTAATTCCAAAATGCAGGGATGAGAGCCAAAGTTGTGGAAGTAATCGGCTCTAAATCAAACAAATCCTTGTCGTCACTTTTTTAACTATGAAATCCAATTACAGCAGGACCTGAAGGTCACCATGTCCAGGTTTATCAAGCAGCATTATCAAGCAAACATTGATTATTCAAAGGCTCTTACTGTGGTATGTACATTTTGAACAACTAAGGAGGTAAAGGCTGGTGAAAAGGCCAACAGACACGAGGGTCCTTTAGGAATCTGTTGGGCAATTTCATGAAGATGAGGACGAGAACTTCTCCTACTTATACAATTTGTAGTATTCAGTGAGCAGATGGGAAGCAACTTGAGTGTGTCTGAAGATGAATCCCACAAGTGAGGCAGTGTGACAACGCTTTTGGAAAGAATCACACGCCCATTCTAAAAATCTCTGCATGTTGTAATTATGCTAATGACTCAGTAGCTGGCAGCGGAAATGGCAACTGGATTAAATGTGGTCACTGCAATAATGGAAGTTCTGTGTGTGTGTGTGTGTGTGTGTGTGTGTGTGTGTGTGTGTGTGTGTGTGTGTGTGTGACAACAACAAAATATGCCAACATAATGTTCATTTATTAATGTTTATTTAAAAAATGATTATTTTAAACGCCTCTGAAATAAAGACAGTTTAGTAACATCACTTTCAAACCAGCTGTGGCCAATTTTAAAAGAGAATTTGTTATTTCATGAAGAGCGTGAAGAGCAAGATCTCTACTGATGAACAGATGGTGATCTGAGTGAGTTTGGTGCTGATATTCACGACAACCTTTTGTCCCTTTCTTTAAAAGCATTTTGCATCTTTCAGTAAACAGGTGCTGCAATCTTCCCAGAGATTTTTAAGTGGCATTGTCTTTCTTTTCTCCGGCTCTCCCATGATATTGTATTCTGAGGAATGCAGGCTGGAGTTCCTCGATATGGCAAATCTCACGGATGAGGTACAGTATATCCAAAAAACGTTAAACACACTCTCTTTCAATCTTTGGGCTCTAATTTTTTCTGACCGTGCAAGTGTTTTTTAAGCGCATCGGCTATTTTGGTTCATGTAGGTGCAGCAGCATAACGTGCAAACAGTCTGTGTGTGGTGGAGCATAGATTGGAGGGTGTGGTAATAATAGATACACCCTCAGCCAGTAACATCCCTCTGAAACAGCTGTGCCAATCACAGTGACACATGAAGACAATAGGTCAACAAATGCAAAGACGCAGGAACACACAGCATCAGAAATCTGCAGCAAGAGGCAGATAGTGCGTCCGTTTAAAATGACATTTGTAGAATAATGATAGAAACAAATAAAAATCTTTAATTATATAATTTTATTGCAGCCTGGCGTCATTTGCATGTGATTTAATGGAGATGAACACTGTAAACAGCTGTGCGTAATTCCACTGCGCTTTGGCGCAATACTTCTCAAATCAGAGGCTGCAGATTTGTCATCATTTGTGTCCAGCTGCCGTCCGAAGGCTGCAGGGATTTAATGAACTGAAGCATACAGTAAAAGCAGCTGTGAAAAACAGATTCTACGAATCCCTTCATTTCAATTTGATTTAAATGCAGAAGTTCTGAGAAATGTGATGTTTAGTTATACAGGTCTTCAAACAAACAAAATTAGATTGTAACTGGGGAAATGAAGGCACAACATTAAAGACTAACTTTCTAATAACTGAATAATAAAAAAATGTGTCTTGTTACTTTACTTGGGAGTTAAATGTGTATGATTTTGGGGGCCTACTAACTACTACACGTCAATGAAAGCACAGAACTCCTCTGTTCTGCAGCATCGTCTGTTTTCATATTCGTTCTTTGAACTTCCTCCATGCTCTGAACGAGGGGATGGAGTACAAAGAGAGGGAGAGAAAGTGCTGGAAAAACAGCCAGCTCAGGCCGCCCTCAGGGCTAAAAAGTCACACACAAGAATATGTTGAAAATAAAACTCTTTAGTGGATGCCAAGTTTCTGCTCTCGCCCATCTTTACACCTTCAATAAGATTGCTCTTAGGTTTCAAAAGTTCCAAATAAACCATTACGTCTACAGGGATGCAGCGTTAGGCAAAGATCATTTGGTCTTTCTCTTTTTATAAAACATGAACCCAGCCAAGACTCATACAAATACAATAATCAAACCAATATTAATTTCTCTCTAGCTGCCCAAAAGTGTCCTCAAGTTCTAAAAATGCCCTCAAGCTCTCATCATCACTCACATTTATCCCAAACACTAATCACTGACATACCCTGATATCATGACTCATGGTGCTTCAGAAAATGCATACAATACTAATAAGAACAAATAAATAATTAAGTAAAGCAATATTGTACTTGGACAAATGCAAAGGCGCTGACCTATCCAGTCGTCTCTCCGTCAGCTCTGCTAAATGTATGTGAAATTGATGCTCTTATGCCTATTTGTACCTAGTTGTACTTCGTACAATTTCATGTGACATGTAAAATTGATTGATTGATTGCCTTTCATTTTGCTTGTAGACCTCCTGTTCATTTAAACCTAGCTTGTTAATCATTTCACAAATGGCCAATTTAAAGGTGACACAGTTTTAAAAGTGTTGCTTTAGGGCAGGTTTTTTCTAACAAAATCATATTTTGGGGAACATCATTTTTGTTTTGTTCCATTTCCTGCAGATGTATCAATGGCATCACCCGCAGTTTCCTTTAGACAGGAGTATATAGTGTAGACTATAATTGCTTTAACCTTATGTCAAGTTTGCCCTTGATACAACTCTCTGTTGACCCAGTTCTTATCAGCGTGTTCGAGCTTTCTGACAAGCAAAGGCCAGAAGATAAAGTTAGAAAAGTAGGAACTGAAGACCTAATTTATGTTTTGAGATGGCCAGTCTAATTAGAATAGGAGTGTTATTCCTCCACAGATGAATAAAGAAATTACTTTTGTATATTCATAAACCTGCACTAATCACATTTTTTTTATGTTGAGTGGCAGCATTGTTTTATTTGCAAATGTGTTTATCTTGATTCTAAACTGTTCCAATATGATATGGATGGATTAGCCCTTGTAAGAATACTGCTATTTTGTACATATTTTCATTAAAACTGATACTAAGCGACTGGCAAACCGCTTGATGTAGTCTTGTGGTTTTGATTTATATTTATAACTATTAAATTTAATGTTATGCATACAGTATTTATGACCACATTTTTATTGTTTAGGAGTTGGATTGCTTTTAAAAGACATAGCCTTATACAGTAATGTAATATTCAGCCCTGTGAGACGGGATTCATCACTGTGTGTATCTGTTGTATTCTTACACTTAAGTCTGAGCGTTAAGTATAAGACATTACATAAATGTTACAGCGTGCTGCCCTCAGCTGTACCTGTTATAAGCAAGAGAATCCGTTTATGTTTCAGCCATGGACGGTCGAGTGGCAGACGGTGTAAATGGAGACTGCTGGTAAAATGCAGGCCGACTGTGAACGCAGCACGCTGGCTCTGCAGGACCTGGCTCAAGAGAGAGATGCACTGCTTTAAGCTAATCCACACACACACACACACACACACACACACACACACACACACACACACGACCAGAGTCTGGGACTTCATTGACAGATGGATAGATAAGGCAGTGAAGGAGGGAGGGAAGGATGGAAACTTGGTCTAAATGACCACAAAACATTTCTTCAGACGTCTTTTAAGCATCAGGAACAATTTAGGTCCGCTGCCTCTGTGTATAAGCATGAAGTGGAATAAGGAATTATTATATTATATTATATCATTATATTAGTAAAGGTGGTGAGATGAAATTGATGTTTATGAAAGACCACCTTTCTGTCCATTTTGTAACTGTGAAATAATGTGTGTATGTGGGCATCATATAATCCGTTTAGTGTATTATCATCTTAGACTCAGAAGCTTGTGTGTCTTATATGTGAGTGGATGTGTTGTGTAGTTTTGTGTGTGTATTTGTGTTTAATCAGGGATTTATTTAAACCGCTGCCAATGTTTAATGAGGATAGCATCCAGTCTATTACTGATTTAATAATTTAGACCGCAAACTGCACATTTTCTAGCCTCGATGTTCTGGCAAAATGGACCACTGGCCACCTCTCACATATGTGAAAATAGCAGGTTCCAGGTGAAATCTCATGTAGAAGAGACCTGCCAGTAATTTACAACTGGTGCTTGGTTTACTGCCAGAAATGTTGCAGGAGCCTGTATGCCATTTGTGTGTATAAGCCATGGAACAAATCCCAGCCGTCTTTCCAACTACAAAGAATCTGCAACATTACAATGTTTTATTGTAACAGGCACATAATTCAGTGCAAATATTTAAATGTGATCTTTCATCAACTTGTATCAACGGATTTCACAGATTTTACAGCGAGGCTGTACACAGTGCTACTTTGAGCTAACTGCTAATTCCAGGATGCTAACATTCTTACAATGACAATGCTAGCATGCTGATGTTTACCTGGTATAATGTCCACCATGTTCACCCTCTTAGTTTAGCATATTAGCATGCTAACATTGGCTAATTGGCACTAAACACAAAGTTTAGCTGAGGCTGATGGGATTGTCATTATAGAAATGTTGATGTAATGCTGGCAAAAGATGAAGAGTTCAGGGAAGTTATAACAACCTATCCTGTGGGCGACATGAATGTCTGAACCAACTTTGTTGGCAATCCATCCAACAGTTTGGCCATTTTCATTCTATTTTACAAAACCCATGGTGGCGCTTGAGGAAAAGTCAGGAGATCACAAAAGTTATTATGTTTCATCGTTTGGGCTCCATGGATATCTGTAGCAAATTTCATGGCAATCAATCCAATAGTTGTCAAGATATTTCACTAAAAGCCATTTATCAATCAATTAAACATCCACCTCATTGTGGCGCTAGAGAAAAAGTCAGGGGATCACCTCAGAGGACCATGAATGTCTGTCTAAATTTGCAAGGCGATACAAACTATAGTTATGTATAGTTATAGATGTTCAGCCTGAACCAAAGGGGTGGACCAACAGACACGCAGACCGACGTTGCCATCAATAGAACCACTAGCATGGCTAAAAATAAGGCTGACACACACACACACACACACACAGACACACACACACACAGACACACACTGTAGTAGATGCAGTAGCTGTAGGTCTGTGCTGAGCTTACTCTTTAATTGACAACAGTATAGCAGTGCAACCAGGTTACAGCTTGTTTTAACCAGCCAAGGCGAACTCATGTCCGTGAAGCTACCAGGGAACAATGCCACAATTCTGCCTCTCAGCAAGGTTGCTGAAGCGCAATGTCGGAAATGGTTAGTGAGCCTCAGGTTCATATTTAAGTGTCCATATCAGGCCAATCAGTGTGTGTGTACTGGGTCTCACTGGGCCTCACTGGTAACATGGTTATTTCCCATGTTGTGATGGGACCATGTAATAAAACCATCACCATAGAGAGATGTATTGGGATTTAGTTTTATTTTCAGCTATATAACAAGATGTGATTACAATCCGACTATTGAGCCATTAAAACAAAGACGCAATATGACACCCTAAATTTTCAATTACGTGGGCAGGTAGTAGCCATTAAGCTGCCATTACTGTTATTAAACTCTCTGCTGTCTTTATTGCAGGATGAAACTCTGGAGACACTTTCCAAGCCCCAGTGGGAGACATAGATATATATACGTGTAACTGAATAAGTTACATTCAATTACAGCCCGTTGAGACCCAAAGCATTACCAATGATGCTATTACCGCTGTCTGGAATATGGCAGACGGGACTGCCAACAACCTGGCCATGGCAGTCATTCTCAATTTAAGATCCTGTTTATTGGTTTAGAGCAGATGCTGATGGCATAAAGGCGATCCTCATTCCCTCCCATTGTGATATTGTTAGCCTTGAACATAGCATCACCGGGCCCTTTGTGAGTTACATGCTAGCAGCATGCCCATTAGAAAAGAGAGAATAGAGTACAGAAGAAAGTAGACTTGAGGGATAAAAACCTAACTGAAACAAATGATGCGCCTGCAGCACCTGACCAAACGGCCCAGATACATGGGAAGGGAAAGATGGATGAGTGTCGCTGAGGGTTGCTTGCACGAGAGGAGAGAATTGGATTTTAGAGAGGAAAAACAAGACGGATGGATGCAGACCAAGCCACCCTGTCTCCACGGCAAGAGCTGCTGTCTGATACCTCAGAGAGGTTGGTGAAAGGAGGGCCTGCACGTCACATTTAACAGACAAGAATGAAGGAGGACAGGCGTGCTGCTGGAAAGTAGGACAAGAACAGGCTGGCCTACTGTAAAAGCCCATGGGATGTTCACAGATAAAGAAAGACCACTCACACTGACAGCGGAGTGCTGCATTTACTCAGCCGCAACAATAGCCTGTTAAGACAGCAAGACCGCCAGAAAACAGCATGTGTGATTTTAAGCTTTTATTAAAGTTGTTTGTTTGTGTGCTATTTATATTAGCTTGCAGCAATGGATTAGTCACCAGCTACTGTATATTACAGGTTTGAGCTAAAACTAAGTATTATTTACCTTTTTCCTTTCACAATAGCAGTGATTTAAAGTGGCCAGCGAGTCATGTGTTGTAATGACTACTAAGGCCTCCGAGAGCAATGGGCTACACGTACAGAGGTCACAGTCTTAAAATATGTAGAATCAAACGCTGCATATATTCACGGCCATTACAGAAACCTGACATGTAACACACTGACATGCAATTACTCTAACAGCCTCAAGGTTATTTCAATTCAAAATCCCCAAAGACAAGTGGTGTCAGAATTGGGTCTTCATGCTCATTTGACCTGGAAAGGACAGCATGGATACTAAGTGCTCACTTTTCTGGGTTAAAAAGTCACTTTTTTTTTTCCCAACCACCAAAAATAATCCAATTATATTTATCCCTCGCTTTTCACAGAGATAATGCAAAAGAATAAGCAGCTTCAGTAAACCACTTTAAGTGAAGAAATAGGGGCAGAAGGGCATGGAGAGGAATCTAGGCTAAGTACGGAAGGTCTCAATGTACTATTCATCGGAATTATGGTCTCTAAATGGTCCATGCATGCCATGCAGCCTGCTTTGTGTTTTTCCCTTCCAACAAAGACAAGCGTGAAGCAGACATCTGGACAGTCTTTGAGCACTGGCTCAAACATCTGCTGCAGCACAGCTGCAACAGGATTGTGTGTGTGCAACAGTGCAGGTGTTCCTCGAAGAATACACACGCAGATTTCCTCATGCTGGAAATTGACATAATCACTTAATTTGTGTCAGTTGTTTAGCTGGGAGAGACAAGCGAACGATCAGTAGCTACCATTACTGAGGACAACTGGATTCATCTACTACCATCTGCACCAAAGCTTAATGTTGAATAAATCTGAAAAATGACTTTTAATAATGGAGAAGCAAGCAGCAATGTCGCTGTCATAAGGTTTACTGAGAGTGACACTGTGATTAGAAATGATATGTTTTGGAAGGATCACTAAAATGTGCATTGCTTGTGTGGACTTCTGTATGGATTTGTCTCATGCAATAGTTGTACAGCTTTGATTGCCCTTTGATGTTCAGTGATCACATGCTATTGGAGTCATACTGTATGAAATGACAGTATGTGCAGCAGCGTACAGATGTGCAGATGTCCCATACTTTGTGTGACTGATGACTGAACACTGCCTCTGGCGCGGCGAGGCACGTAATGTCACACCTGGCTGTGCAGCAACTTCATGGTGTTTCATCACTATTGCATTTGGGATTAGCTATCAATGTAAGATCTTATGTGACTAGAAATGAATTCAAAAAGGAGTTTCAGTGAATTGACTTAAGGACGGCCCCTTGATACTGAGACACTGACGCTTATTGTACTTGTCACACGTCAGAACTTGTGTCAAATAATAATTAGCACACTGTGCGTTTGATGACGTTTGAAGCTGAAGTCGCCACTGCACCTCGGAAAAGCTTTGATCCACCGTTTTTGGTGTTTGCAACAAAGTGGGTGATGCATTCCCATAAGAGCAGAGCAGACAAATATGAAAGCTGGGAAATAGGTGATCAACACCTAAGCCTCGGTTATACTCCCAAGCAGACGCGTATTAGCTCTGTTTATACTACATTGTGGAGTCCTCTTGGAGGTAGGGAGGTCACGAGCACTGTTGCTTCGGTATCATACGCAAAAGTCTGCACGGTCACCATCTGATGACGAAATGTACGTCACGTGGACCGCCGCATACTGAGGGATGCGGAAAGTATCATTTTGGCTTTAGTTGACTTTTTTTATTTAAATGTTAACCTTTTTTGCTGATGAGGAACATTTTACATGCTATTATTATGACACGCTATTACATTACAAGAGGTTCAGTAAAAGTTGTTCTCTCAAGAATTGCAATTTAGCAATAATATGAACATGTGTGGATGGCAAGGTCGGTCGTTTGGCGGAAATATCTCAGCGAATATTGGTTTGCACGGACCTTCATCGTCCCCAGAGGATGCATTCTACTGACTTTGTTGACCCCACACTTCCTCTAATACAACATCAGGTTTACATTTACAGTTTAAATTATGGCTAACATTGCCTATTACAACATTTATTATATCATATCATACCATATATAACCTAACTTCTACTTGCTGCAGTTCTTTAACAAATGAACATATACTGTACTCTTATAAGCATTTTTTTTTGTTTCATGTATCAGACTAAAACAACCTGAAATGAATGGGGTGATGTGCCACGGCTTCATCAAGGTTGAATACTGCAGCTGCTATCATTTCTGCAAACCATAAGACGTCACTATAAAGCTTCTGATCTTTTTTGAAGGCACACTATAAGAAATCTCCCTGAGCTTCACATGGCTTTGTCTGCCTATTATCACTGGATTCACTAGCCACAGAATACACAATGAGGTTAGTGCAATGAAAAGAAATATGGATTCTACCATTGAAATGCTGCCCGCTACCCCTCAGCTTCATAAGTAATCAAAGATTCAATGCCTTTTGATCACACTTAAAACAATGTTCCCTGCTTCTTTTACTAACATGTGAGCGCTTCAACGGCGAAGTAAAAGGGAGGGCTTTGTTTTCAAGTATTCTTTTCTGGCAGCTCATTCCCCTTCATGGCACCTAAACCAAAGTTAAGATAAATGACTCACTCATGACATACACACATCAATCTACTCCCCAATCCCGGAATATAATTAAATGCACATTACATTTTATGCTAATGAAATTTGGAGCACTGTTAGGGAACACTGAAATCGGGCTAACTGGATGATACTGTGGATATGTGGAGTTTCAGGAAATTAAAACTAGCTGAGATTAATTGTCTTTGCTGAGAATGTATAGCCTTTTGTGATGATTTCTTTCTGTTCTACCAGGCAGTGCATTTTAAATCCTATCCTTATCATGAGGATAAACTGCCATTACACACACTGCATGTTATATATTCCTAACTTTCTTTTCCTGAGAAAGTTTTGTTACACTTGTAAATGATTGACAGCTAAATATTGCAACAAATTAGAATTTAAAGAATCGTAAGAATAGTGAGAGACTGACGTTTGTAAATCTAAGTTTGACGAAATCGGAACAGTTTGACAGACTCTGCCAAGTATATTCTTATTTCGCATTGACTTCTAAATGTCAGATAATGATCTAATGAAGTGCCAAGATCCTCCTGAACGCTTAGAAGGAAGTAACATTTGAAAGATTTGTTTCTGAGGCTTGCAAGGTGTCTTCTTTGTGTCAAAGGTTTAGCTGTTTTCTCACTACTTGCATAGCTGAACAACTGCTTGTCCAATAGGCGTCCAGGACAAAGCATGTGGCACTGGTCGTTCAGCCGGGCAAATGTTGACCTCTTTTGAAGACAGTTTCATCGTCGTTTCTCTAGTTCAGATTGAGAAACTTTTAGCTGAATCAGAAAGTGCCCCAGATCTCTATTTACATCTGTGACTCAGTCCCTGGGGAACCCTCAAAACGCTGATGATGCGCTGCAGTGACGCCAGTCGCCTTAGCGTTCATAGTCATCCCTACTGACACACTTCCTCCCGCTCCCCACAGTGCTTTAGAGGGGGGTTCCAAACAAAAACATGATGCAAGAAACTACTAGATTCAGTTGCTTTAATAATTCATTGTTCTCAACAGGAGGTCTTTATTCTCATATTGTCTGTTTAAGGCAACCTAACCAACGCTATTGCTGACGTGATAAACTATATATGACAATACCCTACATACATACGACAGTATAATTGGCCCAAAACATTGAAATACAGTTCAATGTTTCTGCTACATTGTCACTACAAAGTAAGGTGCTCTGGTGCATTCTGGGCTTCATAGTGCCTTTAAAAACAATTGCATATTTCTAGTCAAATTCTCACAGTTTAGCAGCTAACTCACTAAACAAGGACTAGAGGAGCAAAAATAACTGGGCCGTGACATTAAGTTTTAAAGATTAAAACTAGGTTATATTTATTTGACTAGGAACTACACACAATAAACAACTCAAGATTACAACACTTCACTAAAAAGTGGAATTAAAAACTTGTTTTAAAGCTACTCACAGAAAAGTGTAGGGATAATTCTCAAGAGGAGTTCTCAAAGTTAGACTGAAATGACCATTGAGATACGAGGATTCTACCCATTTATCTATCACAATATAACACTGGTCCTTAGATGGTCTGCAATTTCTCAAAGTCTCATTTACACATATGTAGTATATTCCTATTTCTTTAATTCAAATAATTACGTTTTTTATATATTAAATAACAATGTCTTTTTTAGCTAATAAAAAAAAAGATTGTTCACAACAAACAATGTTTTTTTTTTAACTACAGATATTCTGTAATTGATGCATTATAACAGGTTCTACTGTTTGCTACATTACATTAATATAACAATGAAGATTTTATCTATTTTATCCTTTCTATACTTTACTACTCTTGATCTATTCTTGTTGGAAATTCACTGGCTGAAGAAGTTGTGGTTATTCTTCTTGTTCCAGCACTGACGTAACACCATCAGCAACAACTACATCGACAGTTGACGATGCATGCACACTGAGACTGCACAGAGAGTCCACACATAAAAGTAGAGCAACTCGATCCGGGTCCTCGTTCTGTTCTGCAGAGGCTCTATGTTTCTACCAATAAGACAATTCTGTACATTTTGTACTGAATTGTAAATAGGGACCAATCACAAAATCGGAGAGCATGAATCAACTCACATACCGTGATGGTCCCATATTCCTACAGCCATTCGACATTGTGCATTGCCTGAATAAATCTGGAATTAAATAAATAGGTAGTTTAATATGTTTCACATACAGTAAGGGGGAAAAGGATGTGACAAGAATGCAAAACAAGAAAGACTACAAGGACAAGGTGACAGAACAATTTATTCACTTTGTGTTAATGTTATATAAAATTATTAGATTTAAAAAAAAAATCTGTGAATCCCCAATTTAAAAAAACAGAAATAATGCAGCCTACCGCAAATAACTGGAACCTCCATAAAGGCATGTTGCAAACTGTACCACAATATTAATTTAGCCATAACCTCAAACAAAATTCATCAGATTACAGGATCAAAACAATGGATTACTCCTTAACCTGATGCAACTACAGCCAGTTTTCTTATTCATACATATTTCCTTCTCGGGGGTAAAAAAAAAGCTAAATTCTGTTCCTGTGAATTAAATAAAAAGGACTACTGCTGCTTGAGGCTCGCCTTCAATTTTCCACTTCATATCCTGAGTCAAGCTATGTAAATATGACCAACAATCACGCCGGCATGTCACGGAACAAATCAGGTTGACTCTCGTCATTAAGTGAGCATCTCTGCCCATGAATCACAGCTTGCAGGTGAAAAGATGCTCACTTAATGACGAGAGTCAACCTGAATCTTCGCTTTCCTGAAGCGATTTAGAGTGTCAGAAACTCATCTGCGGGATGTGAATAGGTGACTCTCTGACAGTCAAATGTGTCACAGCGGGATGTGTTCTCTTGCTGAAGTTGTGGATGATTTAGCTGATTCAAGGAGAAAACAAGATGGGGATGAGCTGGCGTATTTCTCTGACCTCGGTGGCTGATTAACAACCTGGTATGTGCATTTCCTGGGAGTTTGGCTGAGGCTCACGACTCACAGGTGAGAAGAATGCTAATTAGCGTGGGTGGAAGACGCATTCAGCGCGGTAGGAGTGCGCACAGCATGAGCACTGCTCTACTTTTACGTACCTAACTTTTGCAGGAAAACAAAACTTGGATGCAGACGTTTCTTCAGCCTACAGAGAGCTGTGGCAGCCCACTAGCCTCTGCTGTGGTCCAGGCTTTGTGAGAGAATCTTGAACTCTTCCACTAAACAGACACACACTTCTTACTCGACTGGATTGCTTCCCTTCTTACCGCCCACCGGGACTTAACGCATTACATTAAAAATGCTAAGTAGAATTGCATATGTCACCCATAACTACAGAGACTCTATAAGTCCTCTTTAATGTACATCACAGAGGTGTTAGGAGATTCCTTTGAAGGGGAACATTACTGTGACACTGCCAGAGGCTTTTAGAGGTGCTCAGGCATTGGCAAACGCACGGAAATACAGCTTAGTCATCTCATGACTCCAAGCGGTGTGTTTGCTGGTACGTGAGATCACCAACCTTTTCCTTCACTCTTCTTCCTCATTGCTGCTGTACGTCACGTTAGCCAAATGAGAAGCCTTTTCTCTACCTTTTTCATCTGCTCCACTCCCCTGCGTGTGCTGAAAAAGGTCTCTCAACTCTCTGCCGTTCTTTGGTTCTTTCCATCTTTCCCTCCCCTGTCTTTCTCCCTGTGTGTGGCTGCTGAAAGCTCTTTAAAGATGCCCGAGGGCTTAACCACTTTGACATTATTACATGAGCCTGTCTCACTCAAACCAATCCCAAGCCAATTGAGAAGCTTACGTCTTTGCCACAGCAGCTTTACTGGGACGAGGGAAGCTCCTAAATCCACTGACATGACCAAACACCGACTGTAGACTTCAGCACACCTGGCTGATTGATGGATTTTTGCTGAATTTCTTACTGTTAAATGGACAGATGTAAAATAAGGGAGAGATGTAATATGCATTTTGTGCCCATGTGTTTTCACTGCATAGTACATTTCTGCTGAAGAGCAGATACAGCTTAAGGGAGATCTTATATAATCCCAGAGTTAAATATTCTATATGTGCTGCACATTATGCATGCTGTTGTGGGTCACTGTGGTGTAATGAGAATCCTAATAATTTTTTGCAAAAGTTAAATGTTTTGTAGTTAAACAGCATGCTACATCGTTGGCAAAATGCAAATATCTGCAGTACACATATTTCAGGTGCGCAAGACGAGGAGCTATACTTATACAGGGGTCGGTATAATAGCTACTGCACTAGTGCTGTTCATTGTAAATGCACGTTTTGAACACATGAATTAACATGTGTTGATCAGCGGTGACAGTTTATTTTCAAAGTCTTTTTTATACAGTAAGTCTTTAAAAGTTTTTCTAGCTCAGTCAATGCAATCACGCCCTGCCTGCGCACAATCAGGAGACAATCAATCATCTTAACCACTATAGTGACTCACAGAATCTGTAGCTAGGTCTGCATGCACAATTTCCAGGTCTATATGTTCTACTTTTAACATACTCTCAACTGATTGTGACATACAGACGGTTGGCAAATTCAGGGAAGAACATGGAGAAACATAAAGACCTATCTGTGGAAATGATAACCTCCACCAAAAGGTTATGTTTTCAGTTCGGTTTGTTTCTTTGTCAGCAGGATTACAGAAAAACTACTGGCCCAATTTTCATGGGAACGGCCAAGGTGGAGGTCACCATATCATCATTTCGTTTTGTGTATCAGCTCATCTCGGCCCCACTGCTTCCGTACTGAATGTACATTACCCTATTCATTACTCCTGCGCTTCTATCCCTTTTATGGATTTTGATATTAAGTGAATCAACACAACTATCACTCAAAAAGCGCTGAGCAGCCCACACTCACTGCAAAAGTTTCAGGGACAGTAAACTTGAAAAGCAAACAAAAAAACTTTCACTTTCTTGGAAGTGTCCATTTTGTCAAAGTACGCTGAGTTCAGTTGACCTGTCAGCTCGATTGGACTTTGCCTTTTGCTCATCGGCCTCAAAGGCAGCGACACAGCAGGAAATGAATGGCAGCAATGGAGGAGGATAAAGAAAAAAAAGGACGGACAAACTTTCATGAACAGTGTTGGATACACAAAAATGAGGATGACATAACAAGAAAGAGACATCTAAAGTAGCGGGAGGCGTGTTTGTGTAAGCTAACGGCGAAATACGACCCACCGCACCCCCCTCCAAGAACAATTAGGTAATCTCTGCAGTCTATTCTAACATCGTTTTTCTTTCTTTCTATTTTCATCTTCGAGGGACAATGGGAAAAACTGTTTTAAAAACCCAAGCCTGACTCATATTTCCCAGACTGCTGGTCCTCCTCTCACATATAATACGACTGCGTAGCTGTGACACAGAATGTGATAGCACCACTTGCTTTGCCAAGTACACAGTGTGTCTCTGGAGGAAGGGGACTGAATGACTGTGGGATGCAGGAAACTGTCTCATCCTGGCACCCACGCTGACAAGGTCCATGTTAATGGGTGTCACTGAATGAAATCCAAAGATTAACAGCAATGCTAAACAATGTCGGAGTGAGCTCTTGTCCCTAAATAACTTTGACAGTGGACTGAAAATAGCACCGAGTCTGTTTTAACATGTCAGTTCTTCTCTTTGTTAACATGGTTATATTTGGACTTCACTGTAGTTGAGGATCAGTGGATACATACAGCAGTCAAAGCTAAGGTTTGCTTTACAAATTTACACCACAGCCAACACTTTAAAGCATTTAGTCACATCTGTTCTTCCCCCTCAGTATTCTGCCCAGTGGCCACAGACAGTACTGAAATTAATAAAACCATGTGGCGCTCAATCTCAACTGACATATAACTTAGGGCTGGGCCATATGGCTTATAAATAATATCTCAATATTTTTAGGCTATTCCAAGATGTACGATATATATATATATATATATATATTCATATTTTCTATAAAATAACTGTTTGATTGTCACTTTTAACATTACAAGAGAAAATATTTTGAGGATTAGGACTAACCAATGTTTTTTGCCGAATTTAACACTTTCTAAAAACAGTGAGTTTGGTTGTCGTTGACTGATCGTAAACTTCCACAAATCCAATAGAGCAGGACAGAGCCGCTAACATCAGCCTTCACACTTTAAATATAGAAGCATCCAGTACCGACTTCCTGGGTTATTATTAAACAGTGATTGTGCTAGATGTAAACGGGTCTTGTGAGTATAACCCCACAAAATAAATAACCATGGCCTTGCAAGTAACACTGGTTTAAGCTAGCTGGTTAGCAGGACACGCTAACATTTGGTGCCTACATTATAACAGATGGACAGATGGACAGCAATTCACCCATTAATCCATTCCTTAATGTTGTGTTGTTGTGTTGAGAGGGTAAAAATAGAAATCCAAAGCTTGCACGACTTTCTGTGCCTAGTCACGTTTGTGACTATGATTGGACAATTGCTATTCTGGGATGGGATTTAGAGCATGGTCAATTGGGTTCTTAATTAAATCAAATTAATCAAAGGACATATTCGTGGCCTTAATATTGATCTAAACCAAACTTCTTTATCTCATCTATGATTTTAACCTTGTTCATACAGCAAACATAACGCATACGTTGGCATTTTAAAATAAAATATAGCCTATAAGAGGTGTTTAATATACTCTTAACAATATTTTTTACCACGGTTCACTACAAGGCCCACGAACCACACCATTGATAAGAGAAAGAGCATTGATTTGTGAGAGGCTCAGCATGAGAGAGGCTGTCTGAGTGCAAGTATGCGTGTGTTTGTGTGCGAATGCTATTTTTGCTTTTCTTTTCCTCTGGGTTGGACCCCTGCCTGAGGCCTATGTAATGCATTCAACAGCATAAGATATGTATGTCACAAGCTATAAATACTGTGGGAGTGCATGCCAACCCACAGTAGATAGGTTAACCCAAAACAAAAAGGGGAGCTTTATGATACGTGTAGTATCTGTTACCCACATTTTTGCTGTTTGCACTGTTTGTGTTGTTATTTACTTTTACCGTGTATGTGAGGCAAAGAAACAGATGTGGGCATCTTCACAGAAGTGCATGACAGCCCCTTCCCACTGCACGCTCCAGGCTCCAGTCATGTTTTTTTGCCTGGCCAGATGCTCAACTTACACACAATTAAAACACACACACACGCATCCAAACATCACATGTGCTCCTCCACTCCCTTGAAACAGACCACTGGACGTCATGGTCAACTGTGGCTCAAAGGAAAACAAAAAAAAAAAAAGAAAGAACACACACACACACACACACACACACACACTCACTCACTAACATAACCACTACATCTCCCCCATCATTCACCACGTCATTCTAATTTCCATCCAACCATCTATCCTAGATTTGGAGCAGACAGCAGGTGGTTTAAAATCCTAAACCAGACACAGTCACGCGTCACAGTTCCGGAAAGGCTCAAGCACACCATGTTAATGGGTCCACAATGACAACTGTAGCTTACTGAGAGGGTGGGACGTGACGCTGCAACTGAGGTTAGTCACAGATGCAGGAAAGAGTTAGTCAGGGAAGGAAAACAGAAGAGGAAAGACAGAGAGAGATCGAGGGGATGATGCGTTATCAGTAGGCTTGAAAAGGGTGTAAAAGAGAAACAGGTGAGGGATTGAGGCGGAACAAATGGAAAGTGACCCAATGACCTTAGTTTGGTACTGCTGGAAACATGATTAGATTTGTTTGTGTCCGTGTGAGGAGCTCTTAGTAGGATGATCTGGACATGAATGTTTTAATAAAGCTTTGCGCATGGCTTGACATGTGGACATCCTGTATAGTGACGTGTTAATGATACCAAAGTGGAGTTGTGGCCAGTTGACGTGGCCTTAATCTCATCTCCTCCCAGCCTCCCCCCTCAGGGTCTATTTACCATTTCAGCGTGTTAGCCTTATTGTGAACCGCTGCCTCAGAGCACACAGAGGAATACCGTGTCAACCTCTTGGCAAAATGTGCTTTGCAGAAGAGTTCCACCTCTGTGTATTCCGTGTTAATGTAGTTCAATCTGGCGCAAAGCAATCCATTAGCACACTGTTTGATATGTTTATGGTAAAAATCAGTACTCCTCCATTTAAAAAAAAAAAAAAAAAAACTAATGCAGAGGTGACATGTTGATGATGCTAAAGTTAGCATTGAAAAGCAGCTGTGGTGGCTTAATCTAAATCCTTTACTCCTTCTGGAGGATTAATTGTGCATTGCGTCTTAAAAAGATTGCTTTGTGCAGTTAGTCATATTCTCAGACCGGGAGCTTCTTCATCCTTAGAGGAAGAATGAGTGGAACATTTTGTCATTTAGCCTTATGCATTGTCTGACACAGGTGGGAATGCAAAATACAGGGTGAGGATATTAACATGCAGTAGAAACACACATTTTAAACCCTTAGAAATAATCTCTGAGCTTCTTTGGCTTTAAAGAGTTCACAGGCTAGTTCTAGTTCCTGACATTAAGGTTTGCACTTTCAGCATGAATGTTTATATACTAGTGAGACTTTAGAGCGTCAACAAAGCTTTGACGTTATATCTGGGAGCAAATGGTAAGCTTTCAACGAAGACATCTGTCAGTTATTTGGGTTTAGTTTGAGTTGTACCGTCTCCTCACAGTAACATGTTTGTGGGTTCAAGTCTTCTCTGTGTGGAGAAAACACAGCTCTAGTTCCTTTCTGCAGTTATCAGACTAAAATATCACAATGTTTTCAGTCACTATAAACATGAATGAAGGGACAATGATTGACAAAAAGAATCAAAAAAAATCCTGTAAATAAGATATAAAGCTACCAATTCTGCTCCACTGGGGTATCTGGTAGTTCAGTTATTTGTCCCTAACTACAGGTGTTTAAAGAGTGTGTGAATACTTTACAGCATGTATTCCTCCCTCCCTAACCGTCTCTAATCTTGGGGCTACTGCCTCACCATCTGACTTTTAACTGCCACATCTTAATCTTACTTTCTCCTGGGAGGGCTAATAAGCGCTAAACCTGCTAACATCTGGAGACTGCCACTTCACAGTGCTCCTCACTGCTGAGTCCCTATATTCTATTCTTCGGGCCCAGAGCATAAATACAGTGTGCTATACTCTCCACCTCTCAATTACCGACAGAGAACAAAGCCCATTACCTGCACAGTCCCTGTCTCCTCGTTAAAAAGAAAAAAAGCATGTAAAAACCTGCCTCCCTGAAGGGCGGTGGAGGTGAGCGGCCTGCTGCTACAGTCTTTATGCAGTAAAGACTAACCTGAGGTTCTGCTAATAAACTGGCCTACCACAGCACAAAAAAAATGTGAAATGATATTCATATATCCTCATCTGCTGACTATCATATCTATTCATCTCTTTCTTGTCATCCACGTCCTTGTCTACAGTTATGTTGCAATTTTCAGGAAAGTGGCAACACAGCCCCATGCATCCCTGTAGTGTATGTCATGCATGGTAAGCAACTGGAACACCAGGACATTAACATATTAATGAACTGGAAATACCAAGGAAAAGCCTTCATGGCCTTGAGGCCACACTCTTTTTCATCATTCTTGTTTTTTTCTACCAGCCTAACAATGCTTGTGTTTGTGGACTTGTGGAATATACAGTACATGCTTACAGGGAGAAATCATTTCTCACATTGAATACTGGAAAAACAATGATGAGAACAAAGGGATATGAAGGGAGAGATTGTTAACAACTCAAGGGATAGTTCAGTGTCCTTCAGCTATGAAAATAACATTATGAATAAAGTTATAATAAAAGGTTATAAAAAATGATTCAGGAACTTTGTTCAAGTGAAATGATATTTGAGTTTTCCAATAATAATAAATATGTGGCACTTAATTCCCACGTCAATATATTTTCGCCATTTTTTTACTGTTATTTTTCTCATAAATACTTTCAGACGAAAGTTACAAGGAAAAAAAACAGCGTAATTTTTTTCTGGAACCAGGTTGATTTTTCTCAACTTCCGCTTTGCTAATAAAGACATCAACCAAATCACATTGTGCCAAATGGATATATTCAAAGTGTACACTATAGTGTAGATGAGAATTATAAAACAACAACACGGAGGCTTCATAGTCCGAACCAAGAAGGTAATCTTTATTAGTCTTTTCAACCTTGCCAAAAGCAGAGCATACCAGATCCATTCCGTTTCCACCCTTCACAACAAAAAGACATATAACCTACACTGTGCAACTGTTTGACAGAGGGAACTCAAATTCACTCAATAATATAGCTTACAGTAGCTATACAACAATTTACCTCAGACAGCCTGCCAGACGCTGCTCTGTACGTCAATAAGGTCCCGGTGGTTGGTTAGTTCATTCTGCCTGCGAGAATCTATTTTAACCTTTAACTGAACAAGTGTTCCAATTGTCGTAAATTTGCCTTGCTGCCGGTAGAATCGTTTTTTTGTCACGCCCCGGTGTGTAAAGGCCTTGAAGGCACTGTACTTGTTCCATTTTAGTGCAGGTTGACAGATATTAAGGTGCTTGCTCAATGTAATGGGTTCTAAGTCTTTCAAAGGCCACATTTCTATATCATGCACTATCCAACTGATTTGGTAAAAATGGTGCACGTGGTCGACGTTATGTCGAGCTCAGACTGTGGCAATGGATACATTCACGATCATCTACAACCCTCAGTGGCCACGTTTGTTGCTGGTTTGGGCTGAGCTGCTGTAGAGTTTAGTGTTTTTTTAGCAGCTTACCTACCCTCCCTAACATAAACAGGAGAACTGAGAACACAAAAGAAAAAAGGAATAAGTCGGTGTCATAGGAGACTTTTACTGCAGAAATGGTCCAGACACAGTCATCTGTCAAGTGATAAAGACATTCTGTATCAGAGAGAGTCACGTTAGAAGAGGGCAAGCACAAAAACACTCTCTGGCCCCAGAACTGCCTGTTTTCAAAAGGTTGAAAGAGGAGTGTGTGACCAAGGAAAGACATGCTGTTGTTGATGTTGCTCTATTTTTAGCTTTTTTTTGTTGCACAAATTACAAGTAAGGATGTGAATTTCCGTCTGAATGTTATCAGTTGATTTTGCTGTAGGCAGATATTGTGATACAATTACTGGCTTAATGTCACTCGTCTTGATAGGACTTTGTAAATCCACAAGCAAAGATACTTTTTTCTGTGTCTCTGTGTGTCTCAGTTCGGTTCTTCCATACGGTCCAATCATTGCTTTAATTGAGGCCGACCTCGTTAATTAGCACGCAAGAGAAATTGGTTTGCTGGAAAAAGAAAATGCAAGTGGAGGGTGAGAAGAGGTTAAGAGATGTGTGGGAGAAAATTAAAGAACAGAATGTGTCTGGAGGGCTAGAAACTATTATTGGGCAAGTAAACACAGGCACACAAAAAACTATTAATGGCTAACATCATGCATGAATCATCATGAGGAGGACGGCGTGCAACATCGGCTCACAAAGAGCAGCGATACCACACACAATCTAGGCCTGAACTTGTAAAACTGTGGACTAGAACGAGACTTACTCAACATTGTAACTGGCAGTGTGTGACGCAAAATGTTTCTGTCAAATATTTTTTGTTAAAAGTAAATTGAACTATAACAGTGGTTTCTGCAGAACAGGGTTGGACTGTGTTTGTTTTACCCAAACAGTGCTCCCTTATGTATTGAGAGATGCTCGTTCCATCAATTTCTAACCTCATTTTAATGTTTTTGATTGTTGGAATAATACTCATATAGCATATGGTAAAAAGGTCGCCACAGAGACAAAGTCGAGTGGACGTCCAACACTACAGCAGTTCTCCCATTTACCACTAGGGGCAGTTGCACATCACTCTATGACTGATATAACATTAGCTTAACATTATTAGCTACTGCTGCATTTATGTAACAGCACTCATTTTAATACTCTTTGACAATATTACATACAGTCTGCAGCCTATATAGTATTTCTTTTTTCCACTACCATTTACCGCTGAAGTAAATCATCTGCATTTGCTATTTCTTTTCCTAGTGCTATTTCTTTTTTCTTTGCCCATACTTCTACCACTTCTTTGGGCCTGTTTGACACAAGCTATTCAAAAAGGTCTGAGGCCTGTAGTTTGTGGTGCTATCTGCCATTTTTCTCCTAAATTTATCACAACAGGATATTATTTTTTTTTACTATTTTCACCCTGGCTTTAGGAATAAGTTGTCATGATATAGAGATCTATGATGTTGTAGGGAATATTAGTTCAAACTAAATAATGAACTGTTCTGTCCACAGCTGACTACAGTTTTAGGGCAGGGACGTTTACACTGGCAGCTGGGTGGTTTCAATGTGTGTGTGCCCGAGTCTGACAATGTAAAATAAAAGGGGTCACACTTGTGCATTACTGTATGTCTACACAACAACCTAACGTTACATCAGAGTGATTGGACCTTTTTCTCTCAGAATAATCTTCTAAATTAAACAGGTTAAATAGTTTGTTCATTCATCTGCGCACGACCAGCATTGAACTTATCTCCTCCCCAATGATCCCTATCAAAATGAGCAGCTTATATCTGTCTGAGGTTCACTCTATTAATCTTGTCAAATGGATTCAGAGAGCAAAAGATACTGCAGCCAGACACGAGGCTAAGGACAGAGGACCAGATGGCCTCGCAGATTGGGGGGGGAAATACAGAGCAGTCAGTAGATATAAAGAGAAGAAAGACAGGGACAAGAATTTAAAGAAGGGGTAAGGGGAAAGTATTTCCAGGATTGAGACGTCATAAGGAGAGATTCAGAGAAGGGAGGCAGTCGGTGAAAATGACAGGCTATGGCTTCTGCTGTCACTGGCTCTCAGATGTGAAGTCGTAGTGCTTTCCTCTACAACTTGCTGTCATTACATGCAGCAAAAACTCCCTGTTGAATTATGCATGTCAGTTGTCATGCAGGGTAAGTCAAGTACCAAGACAACAGCAGCAATACATGTATGTAAAAAAAAAAAAAAAGAAAAAACACAATGAACTGTGGTTACCCACAACTTTCATTGTGATGAAGTGCATCTGATGCAGTTTTCAGCACAGTGCTGAGGTCGTTTTCCAGGTAAATGCATACACAGTATGAGAAGGTAGTTTCTTGGTTGATGTGACATGAGATAACATGCGCTCCGAGCTTGAATTTGAATGTGAAATATAACTTCTGTCTTCCATGACTGCACTGCTCAATAGTGCTAAAAATAACAGGTGGAGCATTTGTAAGAATATCCATAAAAGTCACTGACTGTGGCAGATATGGCTGAGCTTATTAATAAATTACTCAAGTGAAAAAATGACCTTCACACAAGAACTTCATCAGGGTCCTTGAAATTATTTCCCCGCAAAATTAGATGGTAAGAATACCAGTGTGCTCATGTAATTTGCAGGATTTAATGGTGCACCTGGAATGCACACAGGCAATAAAACACTAATATACTTCACAACATGCAGTTTCATCAGTATTCTCCGTACCTGCAAGATTCAATTATTTTTGCATTAATGAAAACTGGTGATATACAACACAGTTGCCGTATAATAGGTCTCGGCCTCCTATTGAAAAACGAAGGCCTCTTCTCAATTACCTTTCTGTTACAGTAAATGTTAAAATATAATCTCTTCAAATATTATCTGGAATGAGATCACATGTGAGAAATTAAAGCATCTGTCTCTGTCACATTAATTAGGTTACATCACGTGGTACTGGATATTGAAGACCAGCAAATGGTCTTGAGGTTATTAAAATAGAACCCACATGTTAATAATAGGCACATTAACCCTGACATTCATTTTGTCTGAGAAACACTCTTAACCAAAGTCAGACATGTCTAATAAGGAGAAAGAGAGAGGAACAGAACAGAATTCAATTTTCTCTGATCATCAGCCAACATACTGTAGATGAGCAGAAAATAGTCCTTTGCACTGTTAAATTTCTATTTTTGCTCCAATCCCTTCATAGACAAAGCCATGGATGTGTGTGTGTGAGATGTCGGAAATTTGCTAAGTGAAAACAGAGTGACAGACGAAAGGTATGAGGTACTCTATGTGATTTCAGTATGTCATGGTATGTGTATAGCCACCAGAACACCCTACTCCATTGTTTTCATCAATCAGTCCAGCTAGAAATCTAACCATAATGCTATTAATCAAACACGATTTGCAGCTGAGGCATTAGTTTAGTTTATAAGTCTTTCATAATTACTTTGTCTAATGAAATGTTGTTTTTAGCAAGAAACTTGAACGGATGCAGTTGTTTGAAGGTGTTTTCACAGCAATATAAAAGAGATATTAGAGAGGGAATTGTGACCTTTTTAACTTCCTAACACTAGCTCTAAGCAGCTTATAATAAATAACAAAAATTACTAATGCCAATCATTTTTTTTTAATCAAAGAAAATATTTAAATAAAAATATTAATTTATTTCAATTGTGTGTTTTTTTATGCAAATCACCACTAAAGATTACAATAACAAAGTAAAAAATAAATAAATAAAAAGCCTTGAGCCTTGAGCCTCTATGTACGCTTTTTCCTCCCAAAAATCAGGAATGGCTAAGAGAATCTATAAAGAATCCGTATTGATAAAATCTGATCAATTCCCATCCCTATTTTTTTTTTGGGATGGGAATTGTTTTTATGTTTACTCATGTTTAGCTGTGGAAGAAATTGTCCCATCTGTTAGTGAGATAAGTCAGTATTGGGTGTAATGGGCTTTATAAAGAAATATTTTCATGCAAATGTTTGTCAGGTGGAGTGTCCCTGTCAGTTGATGGAGATGGGAATACAATTTAGAAATGTATTTCTATTTGCTTCCAAAAATCCAATATAATTCAATATTATTTATCGTCTTAATTATTTGGTGTTGCCTTGGCTTTTCATTGAGTCACACTTAAAATGCAGTCAGGCACTCAAGCCATTGTTACCTTGAGGCAATTGTATTTGTGTCAAACGTTGGTAGAATATTTTTGCCTTTGCGCATGAAATCAATTTGCATCCCATGACTAAAATCAGAAGCCAAATTAGAAAAAATTCATTTTGGGCTGGCGAACGTGTAGAATTACCCAATACAACAAGCATCAGATATGGTTTAAGTATGAAGGGGGAAGACACATTTTGACACTGATTTTTGTTATGAGCTGATTTGGAAAACACATATATAAGGTAGCGCTACAGTTTCCTTCACTGCCTGATGGAATGATAGGTAGACAGAGAGACAGAAATGAAAAGGCAGGAGCTTTAAAAGCTTTGGAGGGATTTGGATCCAATAAGCCATGCAGAGGATTAAACCTTGTTAATGCAATGCCTACACAAACTGGACACACACACATGCACACACGCACACACATGCAAGATGGTGGCATGTGAGCCACAGCAAAAGTATCCTTATAAATTAAGGGTCAGCAATCACTACAGTGAATCAACAAGAGTACTAACCAACAATTAGTCGACTAATCTATTGACCAATCGGCAATTATTTTGATAATCAAATAATCGTTAAAGACATTTTTTCAAATATGGAGATTCCCTGCTTTTCTCTGTTTTATAGCATATTAAACTCAATATCTTTGGGGTTTTTAACAGACAAAACAAGACATTTAACGTTGAGTAGCTGGGATGAACATTTTTCCCTATTTTCCAACATTTTATAGACCAAACAATTAATCGATTAGAAACTGATACACCACAGTTTGCAGCAGCAAACATTACACTTTTCCCAGTGGATGTCCCACAAATGAAGCAAGAGAACGACCCCTACAACAGCCTCTCAGTCTCTAATGACACACGGTTCCAGGATACGGCCCAATAATCATGGCAACAAACAGAGCATTTTAAATCTAATATACATTTATTGCAGTAGTGTCAACACTTGTGTTATTTTGGCCACAGTAGATTTAGCATTCTAGAAACACGTTTTATAAAAGCTCCTTGCATGAGGAGTTGCACGGCAACTTCATTAAAGTCAATCCAACGCCTCTATGCAAATTAATGGAACAAAGTGTTCTCATGAGAGAAAAAAATCCCCTGCAGAACGGCAGCCTCGACCCTGCCCTGCGGTACACAGCTGTGACACACAGGATTCCTCAGTCACAAAATACGGTTAGTACACAAGGACAAATTTAGTAGAAAATCTAATATTAAGTTGAAAGTATTCCTGTCCAATGGTCAGACAGCAGAGAGTAAAGACTATTTAGTATTGGACCCTGTACAGTACGGATACCATGGAGTACAGTGTACATAATGCTACAGGATAAACATTTACTATTTGTCCCTGTACAATGAGCACTTCTCAGGGGTTTATGTAAATGAATGAATGAATGAATGTTCGATGAATATATTAGCGTTGGTTATCAACAACAGCTTAAATAATCGATGAATCATTGAATCTTCATTCATCAAGCAAAAATGCCTTTTGCCTTTTTCTATCTTTGAGTATCATTGGGTCCTGGACTGTTACTGAGACAAAACAAGCAATTTGAAGACAAATCCTTGAGGGGATAAGGAATATCAGGATATTCTCTTCCCCTTTTATGAATTTACTGCCAATGTTAGTGATCATAATCACAGTGATGGCCTTACTTTATCAGCAAGGTAACACACAACAATCAAAATGGATAGTTGTTGTTTGTGCTGAAGATTAAATTAGAACAGTCTCCCTTGATATATGAAAGCAAAACTTCACAACATCGACAATTCATCATGGATAAAAAGCAACATTGTGAGTCTCGGGAGAGAAAATAAGAGCAAATTGATTGCGGGATGAACAAAGGGATAATGGGATCAGAGCTTTGGGTACAGCATGTCTCTAACATTTAGTGATGAATACTTTTCAAGCTGTGAAGAAATTAACCAAACCCACTATAATATTGTTAGAAACGTGGATTATCCTGGCACTCAGTACTATGTGAAGGTATTGCTCTGAAGAAGAAAAGAAAAAAAGATAAATATGCATGCCGACAGCTAACTCATCTCGGTTTAAAAGCACAAATATTTGATGCACTTATGTTTAGTCGCTTCTGCTGCATAATTACAAATTCTCCTTTGACTCTCCCCTCTCTTACATACTGAAATATTTTACATAAACAACGCTGAGATAAAAACATACATTTTAACTAAGACAGACAGACACTGCATAATAAGCGTGCATGTATTTATGACAATAATCATTTGAATTTCAAATGATGTTTTATGCATATGCGCTGCTACACTTCACATTAAACAAATTTCATCAACGCAACTCAAGGCCATTGTTTACTGTCGATAATCTCAGAAAATACACATGGTTTTTAAGAGCTAATTAACACTAAATGGAATATGATGTACAATGATACTATTTGTTTATAAATAAAATGCATTTATATGAAAACAATATTAACAGCAGTTAATAGTACGTACTGCCTGGAACATCTGCGCGATCAACTAAGTGAAAGGCCGGTTCAAATCCTAAGAGAGGGTGTGCAGGGAGGCAATTTAAGTGTCCTAATATGTAAATGAAAGATGGTTGCGTTATGTAAATATATGCGACAAACTGCTTCGTAAACTAAGATTTTACTGAAGTCAAATATAACAGACGTGTCTTGGTTTTTACTCTGATAATGCATATTGTTTGTGTTGTTTTTCCATTATTAAAAGACGACTGATAACACTTTTAGACTAGATTAGACTGTGTGAAGGGATCATTCAAAAGTTATTGCAAAAATCTGCGAAGGCGTTATTGGTGGAAATTTCTCCTCGTGCTCACCGTTACAACATGAGGTCTCCATTAACCATTGCTGACCGGGAAGGAAATGAATATATACTCTCAGATGCTCCTCCACCTCTGATTCCTCCCAACAGTGTAGTTTTATTTGAGGTAATATTGATCCAATCAATATTGACAGAGGTCAACATTTGTTCAAAAATGTATTAAAAGGGGTTTTCTGTTTCTGTGTTCCAGACTATAAAAAAAGTTAAGCTTTTAAACTTTTCACCTTTTCACCCTTTGATGTTTTTCAGTGTGCCCTAATGAATGGGTCGCTGTTTTGTACGAACGTCGGGCATCTCAGTGGAGCAAAAAAAATCACTAATGCAACAGCTGCAGAAAGGACATTGATTTCCTTCTTTGAGTACAAAAATCAAGGAGTTGCTGTCATTGTCACTGGAAATGTAACAAGGCACACAGTGGTAGTTTCTCCCAGCACCCTCTTTTTCTACTCAGAGACTTGCCCTCCCAAAAAAAAAAAAAAACTAAAATTTGACAAGAAAGATGATAAGGCATTATATGGCTGTACTTTATGTAAAGAAAGTTCCTTTGCAATGCTCCGCTGCACCACAACATTGCTCCTATGGATAGTATTGCAGAAGAGATTTGTGCTCAGAATGAAATTAATCCAGTGTGAAATCACGAGTCCAGTGTTGTACCTCAGGGAAGCCCACAGAGGACACTCATGATGCTGAGCATCGCGGCTATCTTCCATCAGTGCTCATTGCTCTGCAGGCCACATTGTGAATGCGTCTGCATGACAAAACATGCCCTTTCATCCATGCAACAACACAACACTGGTACACTTACTGTACTGATGTTACATTCAAACTATTTAACATCAGATACACTGACATTTCTATTCGGATCAGCTTTTGGCCCGAGCAAAAAAAAAAGACCTCAGAGTTGTATTAGTCTGTACAAAAGGACAAGTTCTGCCTCCCACAGCTTCGTACTTTTTCCTTTTTGACAGCCGCCTTTAGATAAAATGCCTTGAGGATCCATCGCAGTTCAATCTAGACAAGGTCAAGGCGTGCTGTTTTTCTGCAGCCTATTAGCTAATTCTCCTGGCGGTTCAGCCGTTTCAATATATCCAGCAACAACATCAAGCAGGCCACTGTCTCATTAGCATTGGCTGTCGAGTCCCAGTCACAACTGAGCAGAAGACGCTAACGAAGGCATTAAAAGAAGACAGAAAATCTACCACAGTGCTGAGGGTTGGAGAAGAAAAGGTCCAAATGTCCTGTACCTTGGTGGAGGGGCTGAAGAGTTTCTTTTTGGAGGTCAGAGAAGAGCAGGCTCAGAGAAGAAATCCTGTAACACAAACAAGGTTCATCAGCTCCATTAGTCATGAAAAACATATTTAATGTATCTCACAGTGTACATCGAACATGGAAAATGTGTTCATGCTTAATTGCTTTACAGGTTAATGCCTGCAAAAGCTGCGTCGTGGATTTTTTTTTACCAGCCAGCATACTTTTGATTTGTGAATATGAACTTTATTATGGGGCTTTGTTAATGTGTTTCATTGTCATCAAAACTGCTTATTTTGTCTTGAAAACGTTTTTCGTTTATTTGGAAAATCAATTAGCTTTTCGAGATAGGAAAAATGGCACATCTCAAGAGATAAAGCTTTTCAATTAAAAAAAAAAAACATAGATTAGATTAGAAAAATGCTTCCTGGGGCAGTAAAACTCCAGGAACCCATATCATGAATCAGCAGAAACATTTCTCCACTTACATAATATGATTTTTTGGATATTGTTCACCAACAGTATGAAGTCATAGATTAAAAAACAGGTCGGCCTCTGAGCTTTTGTTTTGTCTTTTCAAATGTTTCATACTCAGAGAGGATATTCAGAGATTACACTGCAGAACAAACAGACCTTCACCAAGAGAAGCTACTTAAACAAGTTCAATGTGCTCAAGTGTTTTTTCCTGAGACAACCATAACACAGTGATTTATAAGAGCATTTTAGGGCCAAACATATCACAGACAGCACATATCAGTACTCATTTTAGAACACACTCGCAGTCTGTCATTAAATATTATATGCTACATCCATAGCAGCCTGGTGTGACGCAAAACAGTAGACTAGATCTAGTCACAACCGTCTGTGCGACACGAGCAGAAATATCAAACTGATTATTTCCTGAGGAGGACTGCTGTGGTTCAGTTGTAAAGTGCATTCTCTGTTATTCAGCTATTCAGCTAATCCAAGTCTATTCCGTAGTCTCTCTTCTGACCTGATCACACCTGGATGCATTTGGTGATTAGCCTGATTCAGAGTTGCTGAAAACTGCTCTGGTTTTCAAAAGCAGATGCTAAAGTTGACTGCACAGTGTTGGAGAGTGTTAGACACCTTGACAAAACCTAGGAAAAATACTAGCCAAAATGCAGCAATTAGGCACAAAGGAAAGAGGCACCAGAGAAAAGGTGATGCTTAGTTAGTATTTCAGAACTAGGTTAAAATGTACGGGGACTAATCATGATGTTCACATGTGAGAATTTGGATTAAAATGCCATCAATATATATTCAAGTTTAACTGAACTGAGGTGGTGCTGTACAGCTTGATACAACTTGGTGGTTCAAGTTAAACTCAACTTAGAGTTAAAACTAGAAAAGCTAGAAACAGTCAATGAAAAAAGCTTTTTCTAAAATTGTAAATCACTGCACCCTCGAGAAGTCACACACACACACACACACACACACACACACGCACACGCACACACGATCTCCCCAGAGAATGATTTTCTTCACCATGTAATATTGTACTCGCAATTAACTACTTTTGTTTAACAATGTTAAAGTGAGTCAGACAGCAAGTCAGGGGGGAAAAAAACAAACAAATATCAAGGTAGCCAGACAACTTTGCACAAATGTTTTCCTCCTCTGATGTTTTAAAGATTCAAAAAATAATCATTTTGCGGCATTGTGAAGGCTTTTTCATTCGAGTGAAAGAAAGGCAATAAGAGGTTATAGCCCAGTCGCTTGTTGCTTTCCTTATCTTCTTCCAGAGCGTGAGCATCAGTGATGATATCGGGATGATTATTGGATGTGTGCCACAGAGCTGAGACTGATAAGTGACCTGAGCCCAACCTCTGCTTGATGAGAGAAGCTGGGGCTCCCCTGGGTTTTCAAGGTGTTGATGTCTGACCTCATTCACTCGAAGCATCATTTTAGGCTTTGCCACTGGGTTCATCTTTCATTAGCCAGAGGTCAGCAGTGTATGTGCATATGCTGCAGTAAATTCACTATTTGCACACAGGTGAAGGGGTTCACGTAGCCACGTTACAACTTTATGTCTTTGTGAGGACCTGCATGTGTGTGCATGTAATTCAGATCTCATTACTATTACAACTCCTTTTATTTGGGAATGAAATGACCTATCTGCTGGTACACAAAGTGAGGCCTGAAGCACAATTGGCAGCCTGCAGCCATAATCGAATGTGTCTCTGGTATTTATGAGATTGGAGCAGTAATGAGGCCCATTTTCCCAGAGTGATAATACAAACAGCGTAAACAAGACGGGGATGAATATCTTCAGGGGTAAAGATTTCATCAGCACCAGTTCTAACATACTCCACGGCATGAAAAGTACCCTGGGAAGTTGTTGAGCACTAGAGGCGCTCTGGAACAATGTTTGTTGAGCAGACTAACTATGACGCTCAAATACGGTCTGAGCTTCAGAAACATGGTTAGCGTTGTGAATATCGTTGTTTGGGATAAAACAAGCACATTAGTTACACAAGTTCAGTTACGTACTTAAGTGAATTGGTCGTTGACTTCTGGTTTCACACGGGACACAAACGTCGGTCTCCTGGGTCACGTGTTTGTTTGACATACTGTCTGCGTGGACTTTGCCGCTCTTTCTACTACAGCACTTGATTTCCGGAGCGCTTGCTCTGAATTGGAATCTGGAATTACTTGAAAGCCAGCATTTGAATCAAGTGTCATGCAAAATGTGTTTTAGCCTCTTAACTCTTTTAATCCTAACAATAAACAGGTAGCTAACATATTTGCAAGCTAACGCTTTGTCAGTTATTTCAGTTAGCTACATTACAGTTACATTTGGCTGTTACTGTGCGTAAATATTTGGTAACAACTGATTTCTACCAAAGAACTATTTTGTGTGATGAATCTGTTTAAACTAAATAACATTTGAGATAAAGGCTTTGCAAATGTTTTACGAGGTAGGAAGGCCTTTCAACGTGTTTGTTAGGCTTTGAGGATGTATACAATACGTTTTAATGGAAAACTGAATTTAAACAAAACTCTTTGTTCACTCCACATGTCACCTTTAACTCCAAAGCAGTATGATTCTTTGTAAGTACCGCTGCATATACTGAGGTCAATAACTGCCAACGTCGTATCGATCCTTGAAAGTGCACATAGCTTTGGTATTTGTTTTCTGAATGTTGGTTCCTTGCCAACCACTGGTGCTTTTAGGGTCATCTGAGGAGAAAAAAACATTTCTACTGACCGAGCAGCAATTAGTGACGAGTGTAGATCCTCACAGCAGAGTTAGACTGTGGGCCTGCTTTGCCCATGTATGAGCTAAACCTCACATTGTGGCTCATGCTGTTATGTTTTCTCAGGGCAAGACAAACAGTAACAGTAAGTGTTGACCAGGAGGCCTGAATGCAGCAGGGGCTCACTGAGGCAACATTAGCCCGGTGCATTATCCTAGCTCTCCTGTGACACACTTTCTGCTGTGTGAGGCAGCCACTCTGAGCCAGATCTAACCGTTTCACTACAGGCCCCACAGCCTTACTGCTGCTCCTCAGCCGCTCGCCTCTGTCATCGCCCGTTCATCTCTCCTTTCTCTTTCTGTTAACCCGCCGATGTCTTTGTTTTGCCACTCTGTCTAATTGCTTTCTCATAAACCCTGTGCACCCGTCTCTTTTTATCTGTCTGATTTTCTCTCTCCTTCTATCTTTTCGCTAACACTCACAGTTGATCACTCGCAATCCTGCTCTGATTTGACTGACCAAGCTGCTTTGTAACTCAAACAAAAACACCCTCGCCTCCTTAATTTTGCTCTTTTGCTTTTCCCCTCTCATATTACAAAAGGCATGAAGCAAACCGTGACTCCTCTGCTGAGAGATCGATGTGAAGAAGTTGATTTTCAGATAAACAGACATCACGTCATATTCCTCTTTCTCCTACTCTCTTACAGTATGTGCTCTCATACAAAAATGTGCACACTTCTGTATCAAATATCTGCACGTTGTCATTCTTTCTTATTTCCCAGCAGGGAATTTTATAAATATAGTCAGACTCAGACAGTGCATCAAGGGAGTAGTGCCCCAATAATCCACTTTGGATTTGGAGAATGTACCCACTGTCCCTCTCCTCTCCTGTCAGCAGCAGGAGTATAGCCTCAGCAGGGGTGCTCAAAGGTAACCAATCGCCGAGAGCAAGGATGGTGGGTCATGGCTAGGTGAAGCCTGCGATAAAACCGCTCAGGCATCAAATTTGATACATGAGGACAGTCACCTTCCAAAGTGTTTTGAAAAGCACTGTGGGAGAAGCTAGAGGGTGAACTCTTTGTGTCAGAGTCTGATTAAATTAGAGATTGGTTGAGAAGGCAGTGCCAAGGACTTGGTCGATATTTCATATTGCCCAATGGATGTTTTATCAGCTTCTCTATTTACACAAGTAGTGACAGCTACTCAGCAAGCTCAAATTATGTTCACACTAACCCAAGACACTTGTGTAGTACAGTAGTACAGAATCCTCTATATATTCCCACTGGATGACTACCTTATAATTACACATTTGCTAAACATATTCCCTCAAAACAACAACACTCATTTTGCTCTGGGGGACATGGACGACAGGTCAGTGTTTCCTCATCCTTCTTTTTTGTAAGAGCCCATAGTCATCCCTATTGTGGCCAATGCTACAGTGTAACTGAATCTGAGTCCAGTGGGAATACTGCGAGAGACTCACTTTAGTTTAGTGCTACTTTCTTGCTCTACTTCATGCTCCACTTCTTGTCCCCTATAAGTTATCTGTGGCAGACTTAACTTCTTTAGCCAGTCCATCATTACTGACAAATGGTCATGCTGTAAAGAGAGTTATATGTAAAAAGTTATGTTGAGTCATCTCACAAATTGGCCCTAAACCAGATTTCAGATGCTACTCCAACAGAAGGAGAGGATTAAGCCATCACATATATAATGTATTGTAGATGGATACAACATACTTTGGATTTGGATTTTCAGCCACTTTAGAAGGGGGGCTCTAGGGAGGGATAGCAATGTCAGTGGGCTGGTTGGTCGGTCCACCACTTTGGTTGGACTGAAATATCTCGAGAACTATTTGATGGATTGCCATGAAATTTGGTGCAGGCATTCATGGTTCCCAGACAATAAGTCCTAATAACTTTGACCGATACCTTTTCTTCTAGGGCCACCATGACGATGACATTTCTGGTTTAACGTCATCCTCAGTTTTGCTTTGCGTTTACTGCTAACACAAACTAAACTGAACTAAAATGATGACCATGGTAACATTATAGCTGCTAAACATCCACATTTTAGCATAATCATTTTGAGCATGTGAGCATGCTGACGATAGACTTCATCTCAAAGCCTAAGTAGAGCCTCACAGAGCTGCGAGCACAGCTGTAGACTCGTTTTTAAATAAATTGCCATGGCATCATATTTTTTGACCTACTGTACCCGTGCAGTTAAATAACAGTTAATTATATATAATTAAAACTTTATTAAAAATGGTATGTGTGTAGAGAAATCAATAGTTTTACGTCGATAATAAATATGTATATATATAATATTCTGCAGCTGCAGAGTTTAGCCGATGTAGTCTTGCACATTGAGTCGTCAATCTGTGAATTATGTGCAGACCTTTAAGAAATTAATATCTTCGTCATTATAGCCACATGGTTTATGGACTCATTGGCCAGTAAAAGATTTAATTTATAATCAATGTAACCATCTTATTAGATAGTGAACTATCACTCACTACAATCATTGCTTTGACATTACACCCATAAACAACCTCAGCGTATCGACTATCACTGTGGGTGCAGCATCTCCCCTCTGATTGCCCCTGGGAAACTCCTTGCTATGGTAACGACCCCTAATGACCACCATTGTGGCAACAGCTGTAGTCGTAGCAACAGTTGGCTAGTGCAGCTCTTTCACACTGAGACAAAAGGACAAGAGGGCAGGAGTCTCTGTGTCATCAGCCGTCAGACAGAATATGCATCTGTGTCTGATGAACCTGCTCTCGATCCATCCATACAGTTTTCTTTCCATCCGTGGGTCCATCTGTCTCTTGCCCACTTTCCCTTCTGTATTCTCATCTGTCCCTGTATGTTATTGCCTCGTTTTCAATAGATAATTAACTGCTTAATGTTCTCCTCAAGCAAATGGATTCTCAGAGTCATAAATGCACAGATCGTTAGCATCATGACAATTATTCCTCTCTTTCTCTTGCTCTGTCTCTTCCGAGATTTACTCTCCAGCTCATCATGCAACACTGATAAGACCACATTAACAATGATGACAAATCCAGCAGCCATCCATCCAAAAAACGAAGCAGAAGAATTATGTTTTCACTACATCCCGCCTTCTAACCACCCATTATTCACTCAGCGCTTCTTCCCTTCTCCCTTTTTTCCCCTCTATCCATGCACACTATTATTTTCGTCCTCATATCCATTCACCCCTCTCAATGTTTCTACCTCTACATCCCTCACACTATCATTTACTCTCCCATATCATACCCACTGTCTCTCAACGATCAGTCTCCATCTCAACCCTTCTCGCACCTGCTCTGTCCCTCCATCAGCACCACCCCCTGGGCTCTGAACGGCTCGTGTACCCCCATGGGTGAGAGCGCTGAGAGAGCCTGAAATATTGATGGCCCCAGGCGAAAAACAACCTCCAGCACACTCTGCAGGGGGTATGGGCCAGGGCCACAGCCAGGTAGAGTCAGAGTGGGTGAACTTTAGCAAGGATACGGGTCTGCTTCGGCAGATGGAGGCCAGGTGGAGTGAGGAGAAATGATGGAGTACGTGTGTGTGTAAAAACCATGTTATCCCAGCTGCCAGCTGGCTTCTTCACATGCATCTGCTGATTTGCTTTCAGGTGATCTGGACCTTTGTGGTGTATGTGTGGATGAAGTGAGTGGACTCCTGAGCTGGACTTTTCTCCCATACAGTGTTCTTTAAACAGGCTCCTACGAGGATTAGCCTCAACACGAGCACGAGGTCTGCATTCAGCTGCTTGTTTAAGCATACCTCTCCCTTCCCTGCCCTTCTTTTCTGCTGTTTTTCCAATCGTCTTCCCCCTCTCTTCACATCTCTCTCCCCCAGAACCAAACCCTTCATTTAGTTCCCTTCTCTTGTTATGATTGTTAGTCACACTCCTTATCTTTGGCGTAACATTTTTTACATTCTACTCTATTTCCATGCTCATTCTTCTCTGGGTGACTTTCTCTATCTGGTGAAGGTGACCTTGGAAAAGAGACCAATAAGAATTGCCATGGAGACAGCATTCAGCTAGGTGATGGTTATGTGGAGAGAGGGAAAAATGGGGGAGGGGGTTACAAAGAAAGCTTCACCACAGAGCTTATATTTGAGGCTCCTGATTCATGGTCCAATCACTCTGGTTTAGATTACTATAATATTGCCTCCCTCTATATTTCTCTCGCTCTCTCTTTGTCTGATTCTTCCTTGAACCTAGGGCAAACATGAAACACTGCCCTGTTAACAAAAAGAATTCAATTGAATCAGATGTGAAGCAATGTGCCACGCCTATATTTTTCTAAAGTCTTTTTTGTTTCAGAGGATCTGTGAGTCTAATTTGCACGGTGAAATACGCCTCCTCTTGATCTATGCAAAGTGCTGACTTGGTCAAAGTAGAAATCTGATCTCCCCTACAATGTAACAGTAAGGTTTCTTGAACACTGGCAGCATATAAATAATGTCTAAACAAGTCAGTAGTGTCAAAAAGTGCGCCCAGCAGTAGTCAATTTAGCTGAAATGTGCTGAAAACACAGTCACAGGGTAAGATATGTAAATTCCCCATGTCTATTGTCATTAAGATAAGTTAATGCATGCTCTTTCATCTGTATGTGTTTAACGCAGTCAGAGCTTCCTTTTAAACCTTTGTTTGTAGTGAAGAAAAAATGGGTTTCAAGCTCCTTAAGCACGGGGAGAGACTGTTGCAGACGGGATCAATCATTGATGAAGTGAGAAAAGCTGCAGATTCTGCTGCAGCTTAGATATGTGCGAGTTAAAAAAAAAACTGAACTTTTGCTACTAACACGTCTGCAGTACAGTTAGTTAGTTAAATATTCTTTTCATTAAATGGACCATTACTAATTAATGAATTAGGTTATTGGTTTTCTATGTGACAAATAAATAATGAATTAGACTCAGTTGATCTTGGCAGTTAATTCCTACAATATCCACATGCTGTATGGTCAATACACCTGGTTAAAGCATGGTTCCATTTAGGCAGCCACAAACCATGGTTAAAGTTAGAGAAAGAGCTTCGTGGTTAAACTTAAAAAAAGTCCAACGCTAACTGCGGATATGATTCAGAAGCCATCAACTGTCCTCCAGGGTCATAGACGAAGTTCTTAAATGCCCACTTAGCGATCTATCTACACGAATTACTTCCTACATCTTGCATTGGCACTGAACATTGGCACTGGATGTAAATTGTGTAATTCACAATTATCATATTGGCATTATTCCTGCAGGACACTGGGCTGGTGATTCATTGCCATCTTGTCTTTATCTGCGCGGATCTAAAACACAACAGGTCAAACTAATTTGATCAGACACTTGATATTACGAGTTCACAATTCAGCAGTGTAAAGTGAAGGATAACCTTAAGACAAAGGAAGAAAGGAAATATTAATTGCAGTTGTGGCGTTGCGTTCCCAATGTGACGACGTTGCCTTGTGCTTCCATGTAAGGAAAAGATGGCTAAAACATTGAGCAACGAGAAGCCATTTAGCAGAAAAAGAAAACATGGTTTCTTCACTGTCCTCAGTTGTTGTGTTGGGGAGATGCATTCCGGCCTGCAATGCGTCACTCACACAGCCGTAGGCAGAGACATTCACAGCTGCCTATCAAAATTAGGGCATTGACTCTAAATGTAAATGTGTAATGTTTCAGCCTAAAAACTTCAGTCGTTTTTTGTAACATTTTTGTGCTGAATTCAAAAGGACCACAGGGAGGGATTGATCTGCGTTGAGGCTCTCAGTGAAGTGAGCCTCAGAGTTTGTGTCGGCTTTATCATACACTGAAGTGCATACATCTGGATCTTGTGCGAACCACTGCAGTGTATAATTTACCATGGATGAGACCACAAGAACTGTCCAACAGCAGATTGGATGTGAAACCTAAGTACCAACTTTCTGTATTTTATTCATAGTGGTGGTTTGGAAGCAAAAACAACTTTAACTCTCTGCGGTAACACTAGCCTGCACGCATCATGTCAAAACATACAGGCTGGTAGTGGTAAAAAATAGATAAAGAAAAAGAAAAAACGAGAACAGATGTAAAAGCGAAAGAAATAAAAAGCCATGTTAAATTAATTTTTAGTTAACTATTAATTCTTATTATTCTTTCATTAGTTACCTCAGGTACAGAGAAACAAGCTGCTGCGTTTCAGTTCAGAGTTTGTGGCAGAGAACAGAGTGTTTGCCTTGCATTCATGGTGGATCACTTTAATAGATTTTCAAACAAACCAGAATCACACCACACAAACTTTCTCTCTTCCACCAGCTGGTTGACAGAGGAGGAAACGAGCGCAATGTTTGTATTAAATAGTATGTACAGTATATATTATTAGTATTGTTCCATGTAGATAAACGATGTATTTGGCCACTTGAGGGGGAGAAGCAAGAGCAGTAATCACAACACTGACTTATACAGTTCATATGGTAAATGTGTTAGCAAACAGTTATTTACACATCCACGAGAAGCGAAGCAACATTAGCATTTGGAGTCGCGTTTGTGTCCACCTGATGAATGTAAATTTCAACATCCAACATTCAAAACCCTTATTTTGGTCTACACCAACTCATGAGGGAAATATCTGGATCTGTACCAGCTAAATGCTCCACTATGCTAACTTTGCCTCTAATTAAGTGCTGGGAAGGTAGAGTATAGTGGGTTCATCAGGTTTTTTTATACTGAAAACAGATGTGTGCTGCGACTGGAGACAGAGCTAATGAGAGCACTGAGACAGCAAAGTTTCATGCCGTGCAACCAAAATCGCTGAAGGATGCTAATACGCTCCAGAAAGCTGAGGGGAAGCGTACAGCTGAGCGATGATACTGTAAGTCTGTTGCTACAAGTGACCCCTTTCACTTTACACACAGTCATTTGATCCAAAGTGGATGAAAAAAACTGGTTAGTGCAGCTTTAAATCATAAAGGTATAGTTGAGTATATCAATATCTACATAGTTGATTACTGGATTGATCGTTTACCAATATCAATTTGTAGCGCAAAATAAAAATTGCAGCTCGGCAGAGTGTAATAAGTTAATTGTGGCTTTGTATGCCACAATTAACTTATTGCGTTAGTTTGTGTCCCCGTGCTCGTGTGTGCACACTGAAAGTTTATGACAGTTTACTTGTGCCTGTGTGAGCACATGCACATTCTCAGAAATGTCTGGCCAGTGCCAAGGCTGAATGACAAATAGTGTTTTCTAGCAGCTAACTGTGAAGGACTAGATGGATGGGAGCAGCTCTGTATCACTGCCCCATCATTGATAAAGAGCATTACAGGGCACTCGACAGAGGGGCAGTCAGAGAGAGGGACGCAGAGAGATGAAAAGGCAGCACAGAAGAGGTAAGAGGGAGCAATATACCGTAATTTTCGGACTATAAGCCGCGCCTTTTTCCCCATTTTTCGACCCTGAGGCTTATATAACGGTGCGGCTAATCTATGGATTTTTACAGCTAACGGCCACTAGGGGATTTTACAGGTTACAGTCCACCGGAAGGCGGAAGTCCTCCGGAGACCGGAAAAGAGCGCGCAAAAGTAAAAGTGGAACCGCGAGTGGTACGAGAGACAGAACGACAGCGAGACAGACGGACATTACGAGAGCGAGACAGTTTGTCTTTTTCATGCCAAGGACCACTGCTGTAGATCACTGCCGGTACGTGCGCTGGGAGCGCACCGTTTAAGTTTGAAAATTGAAAAGTTTGTGTGTCTGAAACGCTATGTGATACAGTACAGTTTACACAGCATAGTGCATGTTCTGTAGCTACTATTGCACTAAATGGTAACACTTGAAAACGTTATGCAAATATGCAACTTGTTTGTTGAAACGTTAATAAATGAGAGCTTCCTCAAACAGCGCCTCTTTCCCGACAATCCCCTCTGTGCACGAACCCTTACATATGGTAATTAAACATTAAAAAACCCGCGGCTTATAGTCCAGTGCGGCTTATATATGTACACATCATTCAATTTGGCTTCTGCGGCTTATAGTCAGGTGCGTCTTATAGTCCGAAAATTACGGTAAATGGAGATAGAATGAGAGAGAAAGTAGTACAGTTTGGATACAAGGACATGGTAGTTTGCAGGTGAGTTTTAAGCAATTACAATGACAGAAGGATGAGTTTTGTGCTAACAATGTGGCACAGATAGTCACAGTCTCACACACGTAATCAAGCCCTTGAGAGCAATATATGCAATGACATCTGCTCACAATCCAGGTATTAGAGTAAAATACTTGAAATTCAATTGCTAATGAGTCTAATTAAAATTCAGAACAGCAAAGAATGATTCATTTGATGGTGCTGGGTTGACCTCTGAACACTGTGTGTGCGCTGGAAGGATTTGTTTACCATGAACGGTCCAAATAAAAAGGCAAAAACAAAAACCAGTAATTAGAAATGAATGATCAGTAGAGATAACTCATTCAGAGAGTCATTCAAACTTTTTTAATTAGAGACATAATACATGGCATATAAATGCAGCCATTTATAATATAGCAGGAAAACAACACAACAAAAAAACATGTATTTGCGTTGTACATCCAAATTCTTCCACAGACAAATTTGCCAAACCTTGTTTTGAGTTGCTTTGACTTCAGGCGAATGAATATGTTGTCAGGTTTGTTGTGGAGGTGTAAACCATGTAGACAAAGAGCAAACTAAATTATCATGTAAAGCACAAAACTCAAATTTATAATTACATGGAATTAGCTCCACTGACTTACTGTTAACCCCAGGATGTGTACCTGCAAATGCTTCAGCATGCAAAGTCCTGCCTCAGCAATCCACCTCAGCCTCCTGTCACTTTATATTTCTGCTTTGTAAAGTCAGGTGGTGTGATTACAAGAAAATAATCCTTTATAATGTTACAGAGTTGCTGTAAAAATAAAATAAAACAGAAACAGCTCACAAGATTGTGTTAATCTATACTTCATTAAATATTCTCACACGCACACGCACACGCACACGCACACACACACACACACACACACACACACACACCTGTGTGAAAACCTCCTCATTATTCACACCATTCTCCAGGGTGAAAGGCCACTGATGTCACTGCCCTGTTCCTCAGCCACATTTAAACATTTTTCCATAAATACACACCATGTGTCACCAACTTTAGTCAGCACTTGATGAACCGGATGAAGTTGACTCACAGGCCTACATTGCAGCCTTACTGCAGAAGTATTCTGACGAGCTGAATGAGCTTCTGTGTGACCTCTCACTGACCTCTGTGCTCAGATAAGTTTCTGGTCCGCCTGAATACCATTTTGACCAGCGAGGGATACCGATGGTGTGCATTAGCACACTTATGAGTAGACAAAGCAGGGTGAAAGAGATTAGGCTTATCAGCCAAATGGATGTTTGGAATTTGTGGAGTACGCTAAAAGCATCCTCAAATAAAACTACCTTTGCTATTTTTAGCAGCTTTAAAAATTTGATGTGTTTGACATTTCAAATGTTCCAGTGCAAGAGATCAGAGAAACAGCTACACAATAGTCTGATATTTATCCAGCAAAGGAGGATAGAGCCCCCTCAGAATACAATTACAGTACAACAATCACACACTTTCATCTGCCATACCGCAGACCTGCAGCAAAGCACTTTGCACATTTCTGGTTACTGTGGCTGAGATGCTTTTGTCACTGAGACAAACGGTTAACACTGAAGTCTCAGAGGCATTTTTTTGAAAGACACGTAGATGAAAAGATCTGATGATTTGGGATGTTTGTGTGTGGATTGGATTAAACCATGGGAATTAAAAAGCGTCTTCAGAAATATATATATATTTAAAAACCCTTAGGTGTTACCTGAATAAAATGTTAAATAACAGTCCAAAATGTAACCTACACGAATGCTATGTTTATTATTTGTCAAGAAGTGTGTGCGTCTGCAATAACTCAAATGAGGATGTCACATGATCAAAAGTCTTTACACAACATCTCAGGTACAGATTTCTACCTCAAGTCTGCAGTGTCAGTGCTGCAACTGAAGTGAGCCATTATCTCCCAGCATGGGCAACCCCTAAAGGATTAACCACCAATCCTTCTTAAATCTGCCCTCTTTGCAAAAGCGTGACACAAGCTCTTGCAGGGATACTGTTTGTGCAGCACAAACATTTATAATAATACCAACAGGCACTGTCAGGACCCCATCACTAGCAACGATCAACAGCTAGCTCCACCCTAGGGTTCAAATGTCAGACTGTCACTGCAATTTGCTAATCCTGTTGCAGATGTCACGCTGAGAAATTGAGTGCTTCCTCTTCTGTTATGTGGAGTTTGATTTGAGTGTGTTACTTTTCTTCTTAAGGAATTATTCTTGCCGTTATCATTTAAAAAACATTGATTCATAAAATTCACATGCATGCTGTGGTCATGCCGCTGTATGCTGACGATCAGTTTATCATCGTGTTGCTCTGAGAGTGCCGGACTCCTCCTGCATTATTTTCCTTAAATACATTTATATTTCCTTAAATTAGAACAAACTGATCTACTGTTAGAACAACAAGACGAGACAACAAAAAGGACTAAAAAGTAGGTGAGCCTTAGTCAAGCATCTCACAGCGCTTTTACTTTTTTGCATAACTTACACAAATGACCCCAGGTATGCAAGTGTATGCCAGTTGAGATTGTTCATGCAAGCGAGTGCATGATATCCTGCAGAAGAAAAACTGAGTCACATCAGTGTTAACAGTTTATGTATTCTCTTAAGCAACTGTCACTGGCACGATAATCCACCTAATGCCATTTTCAAATGCTAGAGCAGCAGAGCTGAAATAACTCGAAAATGACAGGTGAATTATTTTTTTTTTTCTTACTTTCATTTAGGGGACGTTTTTTTGGAAGGAGAATTGACACGAATCAAGCCAAGAATGTGCAGTTTGCTCATAAAACACATCCGTGTCTTGGTCTTGCTATGAGTCAGCAATGACGAAATCCAGACTTGTTAAACCATACAAATTTTCCCACAAATGTTCCCACATATTCAACGCATTGCTGATGGCAGAGCGGAGCTAGTGTAGAAACAAAATCTGATGGTTCCTTGTGTTGTCAGGACATGGTCCAGGTCAATATATAGGTCAAAAACAAGGACAGTTGCTGGAGGGGAGGGAGAAAGAGGGGTGAGGGGGCATATAAAAGGGAGAGGAGAGGGAGAAAAGCAGAGAGAGCAAAGGAGGAATGAAGCAATAGCATTAAAAGAGACAGAGGCTGACCTCGGAGCAGCGTGGCATTAGCTTGCTCAGAACAGAGCAAGGATCATCTGAGCAAATCAAAGCTCTCCACTTCAAAATAATCCACGCGATAGCTTTCTATCAGCCAAATTGTCGGACACATATGCACATATTTCATGCATTCAGGCAAGGACACACGTAAACATGCAAGTGTACATCTCTCTGTCCTGTCCCACACACACACACACGACTCTGCCTGTCCATCACCAGAAGGCCACCAGTTCACCATCATGCTCTCACATCTCTTTCCATTTTCCCTGCTTAAAAAAACCTGTCGTTCCGTCAGGGCTGCAGATTAACTGCAGAACAGTTTCCTCCTCAAGTCAATTTTACAGAGGTAGCGTCGAAATAGCCTGGCTATTTCTGGCCTCCGAGTGTATGTGTGTGTTCACATCCGTATGTGTGAATGCAGTGACCATGTGTGGCAATTTCCACAGTCAAGACAAGTGAGTCAGCCATCCACTGCACACCACACCTCGGAGGAGGACTTCATCACTTCTCTTCATCCATTACTTGTCTTCTTCATCTTTAAGCATCATTTATATTTCCTCCTCTCCCCATCGGAGCACAGGTCCCATTTCCACTGACAGTAGTACTAGCAATTAGGTCAGCAGTTGGCCTATTTAAAGCACGAGGAACTCGAGGCCTAGATTTGCTCTGTCATTTAAGAACATCGGAGACGGCAATAAGTCGCGCAAAGGCGACAAGTTTCGAAAAGCTTTAGACACAAAAGCATCAAAATATGCGCAATTTGGGGGTGTGTGTCAGAGGGCGCACTTTCTGTTGAGAGGTCCAGTGAGGTTTTGCATCAAATATGCATGGGCTCATGTGGCCCGGCTAACAGCCCCGGACAAGTGCAGAGCGTACTGCCGTTAGGAAGGTCGACCATCTCTTACAGCATCTTTGACACATACAGTGGGGGTCCAGATGGCTCAGCAGACAAAAGTCACATGGATTTACTTGCGATGTCAGGAAGTGTAAATTCTGCTTGTGACCTTGGTCACATGACCGGTGAGATAAATAAGTCAGATTGACTGAAGCACTAAGCCTAGCAGCCTAGCAGAGCTGGTTTCCGCTCGGGTCATTGATCGCTTGATTGATTGAAACAGTGGAGTCACCAAATGTTTGGAGACGCAAGACGGTAAAATGACGCCTCTCTTTCTCCCCCTTTCTAGTCCTTCTATCTAATAAAGGCAAAAAGGACAGAAAAAATAACTTGAAAAAAAAGATAATTCCAACATTCTTTATTGAGTTACTAATTAAAAAACAGCTTCCAGTATACTTTATTAAGTTGGCATATTGGTCATCCATCAGGCTAATGATATCATTAAAATAAGCTTAAAATTCCACTGCACCACATTGTCATTGCATGGCTCAGTTAATTGAAACTCACTTTGGGGATTCAATGTGATGAACTTATTGGTCATTATCCTGCTGTTGGGCACTTGCAGTAATGCTCCTCTAGTGGCAGTCAGGCCACAAAGTTATACTATATTCCTAAAGTACACAGTTACATTCTTTACATTATTACAATATTTTATTACGCATCCAATAACTTATGGCTTCTGAAGCCAAAGACTGCAGGTCAAGGTTACATGAGAATCTGTGCAGGGGAATTCACTTCTGAAAAAGTACTTGTCACTACAGGAGGAGGAAGACACATGTCTGTTAGTGTACAAACAGCAATTAAGGCAACAATGAACATCCTGTTACAGGCAATACTCTCTTGTAGAAGTATTCCACTGAGAAAGAACAGGTGCTTCAAGTGTTAGCACTGTAAAAACTGTCTTGTGTCTTTGCCACTTTATCTGCCAGGAATTATTTTTTTTTTTTATTCTATTCTATCAGGTCAAAAAATGGAATTTGTCCAATATTTTGGTTTATGACCAGAAACCAATGGCATTCCCATCAGCCTCAGGTGAACGTGGTGTTGAGTGCAAAATTAGCAACTGTTGCTTACTTGTTAAACTAAGATGGTAAGCATGGTAAACTTTATGCATGCTAAACAGCAGCATTCGAACCGTCATAGTGAGCGTGTTAGCGTGAAGACTTTAGCATTTAGCTCAAAGCACCACTGTGTCAAAACACAGCCTCAAGGAGCCACTAGCATGGCTGTAGACTTGTAGTCTTGTTGACAGCAAAGAGAGACAAAACGCACACCGGTCAAACATAAAACTGACACAAAAACACAAATCATTGTATACACACACACACACACCACACGCATGCACGCAAGTCCCCAAAGGCAAAGAGCTCAGTCAATTCAAGCTGTTCTTCACAGTAAGTGCTGTAGTGGATGGATTCAGTGTTGATCCCCTTCTGAAGTCAATTGATTCTCCACGCTTGTGATTTAGCATCGTTCCCTGAACCAATCTCTCCCTCTTTCATTGTTGGCCTGTCACATATAGCGAACAATGTTAGGCGCCATTGATGGGACACGGGACATGACTGGTGACTTGACTGATGGAGACCACTAGTCATGCAGCAAGTGCTACATCTTCTGTTGCATTATTCCCGTCCCATTTTATATGCATTTACATGACTTTTATTCAGCACGGTGGCAGCGATTATGGGTGAAATATAGAATGATTCACCGTAAGCACACACTCATTTATAAAGATTGCAATCATTTTTTCATCAAAGCCATTTGTCATTTATTAATCTTTTTTTATTTCATTGTAAAAAAACGAATCCTCATGTTCACAATTTCCTTATAATCTGCCCTGTAATGGCATTAATTTACACGGGCCATATTTGAGCTGGCTGCATGCAACTGGTACGCCTGCAAAGCCCACATATACAATGAGCGCAGAAAGAAATCAGGTCATGGGCACTTAATATGGAGGCTACTTTATTCATATGAGATAGCAACAAAGAATACACTGACATTACATTAATAATATTGCAAATGCCTCGCAGTCATATGCAGAAAGAATGAATACATTTGCATCAGAGTGGTTTATTAAATGGGCCTCCTTATCAGAATGATCAATGGAGCCTGTTTAAAATTACAGCCACCATGGTGCATTGCTATCATCACAAAACCTTAAGCATGAATCATGCAGCACTTAAAAGGTTTATGATATGCTCAGCAGTGATATTCTCTTCTATATGCTTTTTAGTGTGCAGAAAACTGCATGACAGCACATTTAATGGCATGTGTTTCTCAAAAGCAAAGGCAACATGTCAATGTTGACATGTAGAGGCAATGTACACAGAGTTGCTCATTTATTAGCTAAAATTAATGCAGTTTTATTCAACAGACCAGCAAGAAATTCTACCTTCATGAAGGTTAGAACGTTAAGTTCTGGTTAAACTGTTTTAGAGAATCTTCAATCTCGGGCCCATCGGTCTGATGACGATAAGCCTGCGGGGGCAACCGCCAATATCTCTAGGGTTCTGTGTAGCCAGTGGACATCCGGGTCAAGACTTCCTTCTCCACGCGCTGATCATTGTTACAGTTCGATTAGCAACTTGAGACGCGAGAATGGACTTGAAGTTGATAGACGACATCTACGACCGCATTGTTTCCCAAGTAGCCAGTCTACATGCTAATTTTAAACTTATAAAAAGCTAAATCGTTGTGAGCCGCTAGCGGATGGGTTCAGATACCTCTTTATATGGAGCCACAGAGAATACATACTTAACAGCTGCAATAAAAAATAACAATTTCTTGTAAAAGAGCGTCGGTCGTAAATATAAACTCTAATACAGTCCTGAAAGCAAATGGAGCAGTGAGTTAGTAAGCTTTTTAAATGCCACAGAGAAAAGAAGAATAAACTACCAGGTGTAGGTCATGACTTTCTAAATCTTTGTCAGTTCGACTTGTAAGAGTTGCGGTCAAGTGCTCCTTACTGTGGAAATTGCTATTATGTGACTAATTTCCTCCCCTGCTACAGTGCAGAATGCAGCGGGCCGGATTTTAACCAGCACATACTGGAGCTCTAACTCAGGCATCAGTTCACTAGTGATCCATTTTTTAGAATTCACTGAAAGGTTCGGCTGGTCTCTGTGACAACATTTATCCTCCAGTGATATGTCTGGCCTGTTACACTGTAGCTTTTGTGAGTCTCAACCCAACTCCAGTCATGGTCTGTTTACTACTTCCGCAGATACGTTACATAAACATCATGATCTCATTAACATCGGTCTTCTTTTCCACTCTGTTTTGCTTTACATTGTTAAATGAAAACATCAATTATAGTATGCACACTTAACTTTACAGCACCCGCAGAACAAACCACATTTGAGAAGTTTCATTTATCCAATATAACAACCCACGGTCTATTTATTATATGCTATTATCACTACAACAAAAAAGGCAAGTAGAGGCACCCCATGTATCAAGACAAAGCTGGTTCCTATTAAATAAATGGTTGATTACTTCCAGACAAGAATCTGAAAATATTGTATTGAGATTACGTTCATCCTCATTGCTCACATCTGTCATTTGTGCTGTAAAAATCTGGTGTAATATGATAAGTGCTCTGGTGCCAAGAGGGCTTATTCCTCCCTTCACTACTTCTCAAATGTGTCGACAAGTCGTCAGTGACTCAGCCCGACGAGAGTGAGCGAGGAAGGTTAGCGTGAATAAACTCTCCCGTGCTAAGCTACTGTGACGGTGCAACAAAAAGAAAAAGAACGATATAATTAGCTGCACTGTCCTCAGATAAGCCAAGGTCGCTTCAGGCCACTCAATCAAGAACTGCTTATGATTTGACTGGCATAGACAACCTTGATAATCTCCTGTGACTGGATAAACACTGAGTGATGCAAGGCTAAGGTTACACACTGAGAGTTAATGGATGGTTGGTTAGGGTTACTGAGAAGACATGGCTGGTGTCCTCACTAGATCGCTCTTTCTAAAAACAATTGGTAGTATTTCCTTATACTTCATTGACGTATGATTGATGATGTATTAAAGTTATATTGTTTCCTTTAAAAAGGGAATGAATGGTACGTTGAAAGCTGGCTAGAGAGGAGTTCACTCTTTCCTCTTGTGTATTTCAGGATAAATTTGATCCATTTCCAAAGTGAATACATTAGCCGGGCTGATGAATATGTTTCCTGGTATTTGCTTATCACAGATATATCGTTGACTGTGTACGTCGGCCAAAGAGTGACAATGTTTCAGTATTGATTTTTAGCATTTTAGGTTATCATTTGCAAGTTTCCTTTATATAACACAATTACGAGGCTATAGCCACACTAGCAGTTCTGTGAGGTTGTATAATGTTTATCATGTTCACCATCTTAGTTTAGCTTGTTAGCATTGGCACATTGTTGCATTGTTAATTAGCACGACTGCAATGACACAGATGATTCATTAGGATTCACATATGTCTGCCAGTCCATGAAGCAGATGGTGAGATATTTCACAGGATAAGTGAAAACTATGACCTGTTGGAGTAGCTAGATGAAAAGTCAAAGGATCACATTAGAATTCATATTCTGGGCACCATGGATATCTGTATTTTATGGCAATCCATCAAATGGTTGTTGAGAGAGATATTTCTGTCCAGACCAACATTTCCATCCATTGTGCCAATCCACTAGCATGGCTAAAAAGAGACATTACCATGAAAATGATTAATGTCCTATGGTCAATAAAACACATTGACAACATTGTTACATTCTGCATTTGTTTTCATTGTCAGCAAAGTGATACATTAATGATGTTTAAAGTGGTTATTTTAAGTTAAATCCGGCACATAGGCATGTTGATATACACCGATATATGGACACACACACACACACACACACACACACACACACACACACACACACACACACACACTTGAAGCTAATGATGAACCTTGTTTTACTGAAACTCACATTTTAAAGGGGGCATGAGCTTTTATGTCATGAAATGACACTTTGGTGGGTGAGTACAGAAAAGTCCCTGAAAAGAGAAGAAAAGCCAACAAAGCCTTGATTGACAGTGACAGAGAACAAGACGTGAGAGGGCGAGTGCTTGACATCAGTTGTGAGGAGAAACAAGCTCCGTTTGTAGTTACAGATCAAAGGCATAATATATAGATTTATTAATACACCACATTAGGTATATGTATGTCTCTCCTGAGCCTTAGCACTCACCATTGCTCGGTTTTTTTTCTTTTTTCCAGGAGCTGGAAACTTGGCAGTTTCCCTGTCTCTCTATTTATCTCCACAATCCCCACTTTCTTCCTTTCCTGTTTTTCGTCTCACTCAGTGTGATATCCTTTATGAGTCACCTACAGGTCTGTGCTGCCGAGGACTCAAGTAATTACTCCAAAAACAACTCATATCGAAAGCCATGGCAGGTTTATTTATATTTCAAACACAGGGCATAACAAAGTGCTTCACAAATGCGAAGAATAATTCAAAAATCGAAATAGACAAAAAGAACGCTGATCGATGAATTAGCATAAAAATAATAAATAAAGAATACAGGCATAACGCAAATATTATGAAAAATAAAGCAGTGATCAGGAAGCTGTAAGACCAGGTTTAAATGTATTATACAGACTGGGAAGTTTCCCTATTTGTCCGACTACATTGCTCAAACTATGTGTAGCAATCATAAAAATCACACCATACGTAAATGACCCAAAGCCTGTATATAACCTATAATACATACAATATTTTGTAGCACTCCTGGGGAGGGTCAAGGGGTCAAAGATGGTCTGTTCTTACTCTTGTTCTGTTTGCTCGCTTTGAACTCTGTGATGTGAAGACTATTTTCTTTTAATGATAATTGATAAGTAGCTTCATGGATATTGTTTATTGTGATGTTAGCTCTTTGATGTTAATTTGTATGCTTTAAAAAAAAAAAGAAAAAAGAAAAAGAAAGAAGAAGCATGCTTATCTGGATGCCATGCATGATGAAGATCCAACTGTCACCAAATAAAATATTTGAAAAAAAAATCACCATACCTGCATAATACGCAGAGTGCATACACTGCGACATACTGTATGTGCATGGAGCCTCGCGTACAAATAAACAAACACTTAACAAATGATTATCAAACTGACCATCTCCACATGTGCTTTGGTTCCAATCATCGCGCAGACAATAAATCGCTCTCAAGGGCTGCACAAACTAATCAAACCCAAACAAAGACTCAGGTCTGAGCAAAATCTATTAGTTACGTCTTGGTCTCACAGCAAACAGCAGTGCAATCTAAATCAGCATCGTGTCAGGCAATTAGTGAGGGAAACCAAACTCTGTCTGCATTCTTTTGCAGCTCGGTTCCTCCCGTCTTTCCGGTGTCATTAATGTGTGCTGCACTGGGTTATTTCTCCTGTGGTGAATGCCGTATCAGTTAATATACAATTTGTGAGAGAAAATCAGCCCGCTGTAACAATGCAATTATGCATCATGGCTTACCCCAGCAACCACTGTATTTAGCTGTAAAGCAATAATCTGTGAGCTTTTCAAATAAATACGCTGTTGTTTTTCTAATTGTTGAACCGCTGAAGGTTACACACGATAAGTCGTCAGCTGTTCTACACACTAATGAACGGGAGGAGACGAAACCTCTTTGCATGTGTTGCCACCTTAGCTGTCCAGAGACTACCGACTTACAACTCAAACTTCATCAACATATAATACAAGGAAATAGAAAACAGATGCGCCCAGAGGAAAAACAAACTGGGAAAATGAAAAGAAAAACTCATCCATTACTTTGGACAAAACAAATCACTCAGACATGATTAAGTATCTGGCAGGTGCTTATTTAAATTGCAGCTTCTTAGATGTCCACTGAATCTTAACATTTGGTCTGGTTCTTAGTTATTCAGTTTAATTTGGAGTGAGTACTAACTCAACAGGTGCCACCCACCTTTGTGTGTGTGTGTGTGTGTGTGTGTGTGTGTGTGTGTGTGAGATGATTACAGAGGCATTGTGAGTAGATTTTACAAGTAAATTGAACACAGAGGTGGGCCTCCTCTCTGCTGGCTCGTGTGTCCTCTAATTTAATTTTTCCACTCTGTTCTCTAGTGGGGGGCCTTGCATCTCAATGAGGCTCTGTCCATCTAGGAAGTGGTCTCACTACTAATAAAGAACAATTCTCTTGCGCTGTTAAACTGGCAGAAGGTCGGGGGGGCACCAGTGGCAACCGTGCGTGTGGTGGTTTAAAGAAGGGAGAAGGAGAGAAGCTAAAGCCAGCAAATGGTTAGCTTAGCTTGCTATGAAGTATGGAAGCACTGGAAGCTGAAACCGTGGATTTAAAATGTGGATTTATAGTCAATTTAAGCATGAGGATGGAGGATAAACCCCACCCTAGAATTAATGTAATCTTACTGTTAGAAAAGTAATGTCTTTTTACTATGTATTATTGTTACCACTGGCTGCTAGAGTATTACTCTCATGTTCACTTACTGTATTATGTTAACCTGCCACTTACTTACCACGGTTGATGTGTTTTTTGTACTTATATTTTGTACTTATACATTTATACTTAACCTTTTATCTGCACTGTCCCTTTGCTGTTGTAGCGCTGTAAATGTCCCCGCTGTGGGACGAATAAAGGTTTTCTGATTCTGATTCTGATCTGATGTAAGGGGGACATCAGTCCCTTATGTCCTTCAGAGGAGGCTGGAAATTTCGCCTAAAAATTAGAAGTGTGCACATCTGTCATTATTAGATACCATTAGCACACAAACAAAAACACAGGTACAGAGTTGCTGGCAGCTGAGGTTAACAGGCATCTTGTACAGACTGGACAGACTCGCACATCTGATCTGAAACAGACCTGGATTCACTCACTCCAAAGAAAACTGACACAACTGTCAGATTTCTGGAAACCTGCAATCAACCACGGCACCTGACCGAACATCAATAAACTCTGAACTCACAAAATTTGTACCACAACCTGGATTAGTGAAGGTAAACCTTAAACTGTGGATTTGATCTACCATCTCCACATTCTCTGACAGGGACCTTTTCTCCCTGTCAGGTTCCCAGGTCTGCGCTCCCACTGTTATGATTGAGCAGCTGACAGCTTGACCTCCTCTCAACAAGACACATCTTTTGACTGCAGCCATTTTCTCGCCATTATGTTTAGCTATGGGCCTGTGCCTGCAGAGACGGGGGGGTAGTTGCTGAGGCTATCATTCATAGGAGAGAGGAGGAAAGGATTAAGGCCACTGAGAAAGAGCAGGAGAGAGAGGGGTCTGCATCTTAATGCAGGCCTGAGTGTGGAACAGCCTTGTTATGAGGTGGCTCGGTGGAGAGGGAGGAAGAGGCAGCGGATGGGTGCGTTGGTAGGTGGCTTGCTGGTTGGAGGTTGGGGGAAGGATTAGGGTGAGGGGGAAAAAGGCAGATGCAGAAAAAGAAAAAATGAGTGTAAGAAGGGTAGAAAAAAGAAATAAGCAATGCAAGCACAGTAGGAAAAATACATCATGGACAGTATGAAAAAGAACTGATCTTTTTTATTAACTGCCAGTGCTGTATATATTACATTGTTATGTTATTTTAATTAAAAACTGCAGCATTGAACAGAACTTTGGCACCAAGAATGAATGATGTTGTTTATTCAACATCATTCTCCCATCCCAACTTTATTTACTCTCAAAATAATTCAAAGTCTTTATTGTCAGAGTTGGAAAACATACTGTGAATTACTCCATCATTGATGATTGATTTGAATAAACAAATCTAAAGCATCATTTTTTTTTGTTTTTTTTTATGTCTGATGTCCTCCAAACATATAGTCAAAGCTCAATACTTGATTCAAATGTGTCACACTAAGTTTAAACAACATAAAGTTGTAAAAGGGGCAGCGTTTCTCCACCATTCTCCCAGACGATGAAAAAAAATGTATTCAACATTTTGCTGACAAGACCAGGAAATCATTTCCCTCAGACAGAGAAAAACATTTCTTACACGACAAAGGTCTTCTGCATTACAGTCAGACACAATCCACGGCTCATACAGACACACACAAAGTGGCACTCGCTGAAACACACGCATACAGACATACTGTATATACATGAGGACACACAAACATAAACCTAACATGGATCCACCATAACGACATTTCACACTCCATTTACCTCCTTCATGAATGTTCGCTCTCACACTCCATTAGTTTACAGTTACAATGACCTCAAAGAAAACAAATCTCTCTAAAGCAGCTGAAAAAGAAAAAAAGTCTCCTGACAATCATTTTCCTGACAAAGGCTAAATAATTGCTGTTGCACACAGGAATTCAATCCAGATGCTGATGTAAATAAACACGTTACATTCTTCTGGGTATTTGGTCTGTTGATCTGATGGCTGCCACTTGTTTACACAAACAGTGTCACCACCTGACACACACGTCTTAATCCTTTTTTCCCATTTGCTGAGTCTGAATGTATACTTTCATTGAGCCATTGCATCGCCAAGAAGAGGGACGTTAGCATATGCCTGGTGACTGACCGACCACTTGACCTTTCCTTCAGCAATCCAAACTATAACTTAGTCCATCGAACACAAAACCATCACACTTTGTACTGTAGCTGGCAATAAAATGAAAGCATGAGAATCATTTGAATTTCTCCCTGGTATATATATTTGTTGACCTTAGGTGGGTGTTGTGCATAACTTTATGTGGTCATTAGCAGATCTTTGTAAAAGTGCATAATTATCATTGGGGTTTCACAGAGTTTAAGCTCTGCAGAAGATAAATTGTGGAGAGGCACAGTGTGAAGAATCTCCTCGGTGGATGCTTATTTTTGAAATGGCTTTCAAATAAGCAGCAAATAAACATTTGAGAAATCAGTATGCAAACTTTGAACAAGGTGTTTCTTTTCCCATGTCTGACTAAGATCCTCATCCAGTATTGCATCAACTGACATTTCCAAGTACTGATTAGCATTACTGCGCTTCCCTAACTTAGACCTATTTGCGTTGCACAAACACCACAGGAGTAATCAATGGGAAAAACACTGCCAATGAATGTTCAAAAATATCACTAATAATCCACATGTTTGCTGATTCCTTGAAATTGACAAGTGGGTTGCAATTCCACCCTAAATCCTTGACTTGTAGGTGCACAAAACAGATTCTCATTGCAGAGCTAACCAGCATAACGCCAACCATAGTAGCATGTCATGTTATCTGCAGAATTACAACAGCCTCTGTGGTAAAGCTCCCCTTGCCAGCCTGAACCTGTGCCAACCAGAGTTGCAGGGCAGGTGAAAAGAGGGTTTGGCACCCATTCCTAGGCCTGCCACCTCCGGGAAAGTGAGACGTAATCTTGAATTAGAGTGGATATTCTTGGGTTTTGGACTCGTAGAGGAGGCTTTAATTGATGTCAAAAGTGTCTTACTTCATGACAGCTATACCCACACCACACTGCTTTGAGTTCAAGCTGGAAAAGTGGGAGGTTTGGAGTGGGAGGGGCGCACCACCTCTTTCTAAATCTTCGGTTTCAGGTAATATTAGATACAATCAGTGAGTGTGTGCTGATGACAGGTAAGAACAAGCAAGGGAAAAGTAAGACAATCGAGGAGAAAGAACCGCAGCAGTGACACTTGCACATTTTCTAAAATTACTCACCATTTTGTGACTGTTAGTGTTACACTGAGTAATGAGCAGATGGGTGACAATTGTGCCACGACTTAATCTGAATGACAAACATTTCTTTCATTCAGTTCTATTGTGCTTGATGGCAATCACTGCAGTTTCCTAAACAAATCACTGAAAGGGACTTTACTTAACATAATCCAGTTTACTTATAATATTGTTGTTGATTTTGTTGCACATCAACTAGTTTATAATGAGAAAAGTTAGCGTGTTTTCCAATTTGCCACAGGCTTGTTTTGCAAACTGCAAATTACTTGTGGCAAACAAATAGCAAAAAGGGGGGATTTTTAGAAAACTTTTTCAATGTTATTCAGTTTTGATAATGCTGGTTATACCTGCCAATTGCAATGGAAAGTAAATAAACAAATGTGATGTATTTTTTTGCTCTTTTAACAAAACAGGCGCAGGCTCTTCATCCAAAACAACCAGTAACAATATTGCAAATAGATGAGAAGCTGTGATCTATTTCGGAAAAGCTTTATAAAGAACAAGTAGAAAAAGGGACATAGAGATATGAAAGATTTGGTTTCTTCTGCAGACACAGTTTCCAACTGTGGGAATGACGACATCTTATCTCTCTAGTGACGCTGTTTAAATATAGACTTCTGCTACTTTATCTGTTTCTGCAGCTTCAGTCTGTTGATACATGATCACACACTTCCTTTTATGTTTTCATCCTTGAATTTCAGCACCAGTGACATCAACTTTTTTTTTTATCTTTAACCTTTTTTATAAGACGCCAAACATTATAACTCATATTTACTGCAGTAACATTAAAGCATCCACTTAAATATTAATTATGACTGAGCCCACACCCTCCAAAAACTCAACACCATGGCGTAGTCTATGCAGAAACACAAGAGGGGAAATCGTTTTTTTCCCCCCATTTCCCCCTTATTGCCTTATTCCTTCATTGATGCAATATGGTGTAATCTAGTCTCCCCCTGACTGAGCGGTGGAATACACACCTCCGACTGCAGATATTTAATACAGGACTGCTCTATACATTATAAATGGCCCTCTGCAATATACCATCCTTCTAAAACGAAGCCACTGCGCAAATAGAGAACATAGAAATGACCTGCCCTTGGTATACCGCCGGGGTTTGGAAGTTTTATTCTGGTGTTTTTTCTTTCTGTCCATAAAATATGTCACATAAAACGCAGGCATTGGTAACATATACTTAAACAAACAGATAACCTTGTTGTAAGGTCAGCGAGGTCATCATGTACGGTAGGCAACAACAAGTCAAGAAGAAGAGCAGAATGTCAACAAATGAACCAAGAAAATAAACACAAACAATACAAATTGCGACACAGAGATGATGCACATGAGCGGTAAGTGCAAATATTGCAAAGATTTGATCAAATAATATCCAACATGGCTGTTGGCTGGTGTGCTTCTTTTTGTGTGCGTGTGTGACAGAGACAAGCAGAGAGGGCAGAGTGCCGCTGAGAGTGATGAGATGCGATGAGACACAGTTTGAGTGAGTGCATACTAGCAGGAGGGAGAGAGAGGTAGAGTGTGTGAAAGTGGATGACAGAGCGAGAGAGGGAAGATGGACATAAATGGCTATGAGTTAGCATAGCCTGCTAGTTTTTTTCCTGTCATTTTTTTTTTTTTTTTTTTTGCAGCGGAAGCAAATTGAGGCCACTAAAGCAGCAGTTAGGTTGCTTTTCAGGTCACTCAAAAAAAGCTGTGCCAAAAGGGTAGCTAGACCCAAATCTTTTGTTAATTTAATGGGATGAAAGACATTGCAACCTACTAACAGATCCAAGCATGTCTCTGGTCATCTACAGTAGAGCCACGCTGGGGATCATTTGATTAAACTGTTGGGAAAAATACTATTGATTTATCTTGATTGGTATTCCTGACGAAGCACAGCTGGACCTGGATCAATTAATGGTGTTGCATCCTTTATAGTGCCAAACAGAGACAGCCAGAATTGTCTTGGTATTGAGTCAGTTTATGTTTATCACAGTTGTTTGCCGATATGTTTTTTTCTGGTAACATCTTCTCTATCCTCAATATGTTTGAGCTGGCCCCTGCACACCCATGCTGTGGGGAAGTAAGTGACTGCTGAGTGGACGGACCTGGATGGGTGATTCATTTGAGTTTGTGGATTAACTGACCTTGTAAATAGTGGACCGGGAGTCTGAGCTAAATCATTATCTCTGGAAGTAGGCTAAATGTTAGGATGCTCCAGTGGCCACATGGCAGCCATTTCTCAATTTTTTTTGTCACTTGGAAGACACCCAAATGTATCATCATTTGCAGAAAACTAATGTTCCACTAAATACAATGTTTTTCCGCCTCCATAAAACACATTCTCTTGCAAGAAGTAAAAACCTACTTGATTCATTCCTCTCCAGAGGAGTTTTTAACCAATAAAAGGATGCCTCTTGATGTTCAACAGTAACCATAGGAGACATAACAAATGGGGCCACCTGACATTGGTGGAGAGTAGGCTTTGATTTTTCAAATCTTGGAGGACAGGTTGTCTCTATTGACACATTTGTAAGAAATACACAAATTTTCTAGAGAAATCTAGGAAGTAATTTGACAAGCTTCTCAACCTAAATGCTGTCTTTCATGTACACAGTCTTTGATAACACAATGTCAACTATCACCCAGGACTCCAAACCTCCATTACGCATTTCTTTACCTGTCAAAAATAATATTGCTGAGAAATACCGTGGAGGAGGAGCTGCATCATTTCAGTCACAGATCACAACATCAAACAGACAGATCGCCCACTGTTGTTTTGTGTAACCACATACACACCTGCAAGCTCGACATCCTGTCAGTGTGCCTGTGAAATTTTCAAGAAATAGCCTGCATGTCTTTTAAACCCGCAAAGGCGCAGTTAAATATTGACTCCAAAACAGCGCTTGAAATCAGCATGAGTCACCCACTTTGGACGAAATGTTCACTCCTCAAAGATATTTGACTAAATATGTGAACACACACACATTCAGTGGGCGATACGTAGACTGACAAATACAAACATTATGCAGCAATTCAACAGTTTTGGAGCCGTTTTACCTTCGGGTGAGAGTGCCTCTTGGAAATGGGAGAAGACGACTTGGCGGATGTATCCGCGTTTTGTCCGTAACTTCCCGAGCTGGGCATCTGTTTTTGAAAACGCGTTGATAGAAAAGAAGAGGAGGAAGAAGAAGAAGTAAATACTGGCGAGCGTCACTATGATACACAGCAGGGGCGGCGTTCTCCGGTGACAACCGGCCGGTATTTGTCCTCTGACGCCTTATTTGTCCGTTGAGTTTGTGTGTCTCCGGCGGGGAGAAAAGCTAGAGCCGCGATCCACAGTGGTCTCCATTACCGAGCTTTATATTCACCTCAACGTTTAGATACGACAGACTGATAGAGAGGAGAACTGCCTCCGTCTGTCAGGGGAGCCGGGATAGATACTGAGACACTGCTGCAACCAACCAACAAACTCCAGAGAGAGAGAGAGAGAGAGAGAGAGAGAGAGCAAACACAGAGAGAGAGAGAGAGAGAGAGAGAGAGAACAGAGAGAGAGAGAGAGAAAACACAGAGAGAGAGAGAGAGAGAGAGAGAGAGAAAACAGAGAGAGAGAAAACAGAGAGAGAGAGAGAACAGAGACAGAGAGAGAGAGAGAGAGAACAGAGAGAGAGAGAGAAAACAGAGAGAGAGAGAGAACAGAGAGAGAGAGAAAACAGAGAGAGAGAGACAGAGAGAGAGAGATAGAACAGAGAGAGAGAGGGAGAGAGAAAACAGAGAGAGATAGAACAGAGAGAGATAGAACAGAGAGAGAGAGAGAGAGAGAGAGAGAGAGAGAGATGATCACAAGTGAAAGGCTTCAGTGTATTTAGGCTACCAATTATTCATTTGTAGTTATTTATATCCTTTTGCATGAAGGCGATTTCATTTAAATGACTTAAACAATCTTATTTCCATGTTTCTATTTGTAGGCCTACTTTACATCACAGCCAACCATTTTGGAAACCATGTTTTGTTTTAGCAATTTGGTTATATACTGTTTCAGGCAGCCATTGGTGTCCATTCATTTCCTTCAAAAATGTATTAGTAACAAGAAACAGACTTAAAAAAATAAATGGGAAAAAAAAAAAATCAAATCTGATGCACTGAATGCCAAGATATAATGAATTATAGTCCCTACTATGAGTCAAGCTCCAAAAACTGCATTTCTCACAATGCAATATGTGCCATAATACTAATAGCATTATCTCGTTAGAAAAGCCTGATGATATCATCAGGGTCATTTTTCTCAGACATGTCAATGCTCCTCCAGAAACACAGAATACATTTTACACCTTTTCCTGCAAACGTAGTAGTACTAGTAAGTAGTAAATTAGTACTCCTCATGATGACAAATAAACTGGCCTCTACGTGTACAGTCAGGGGAGTTCCCCTTTAATTTTGGTCCAAGTTGCATTATCAATATGAATCAGCAAATAAAATGCATTATCACATACTGTATGGATTACACAACATCAGCTTGTTTCAAGAGGCCGCTAATAGAGTACAGAGCAGAAATGAATGGAAACCAATAGCTACTTGGAACTGTAGGGAAAATACAGGACAATATGCACAATACTGCACAACATGCATTCAAAAATGTTCAGCAGAAAAGTTCAACATGGTGTTATAATTGAGCAGGTCAAATAAAAAAACAAAAATGATAATCTCTGGAAGAGATTTTAGCTCACTTTCATGGGTGCATTGCTTTGGTAGCCTTAAGCTTATTTCATGTAAAGCCAACTGAGGAAGGGAGGAAAAAAAAGACATATTCAGTCCAATTTTCTTTCCGCAAGATGTGTTGATTGTTGTCTCACATTAAGGAAAATGGGCAACCATACTGAATACAAAACAACACTGTAGATCAGCCCATCTGTTCTTATCAGACTGATCTTTCTGTGCAGGGAATGTAATTCATTTTGTCACCCTCTGCTTTAGCACTGTATGGAGTCTGAATGTCATGCCAATAAAGCGCAGACTGAGGTGAACTGAGAGAGAGTAAAAGACGGAGAGATATGAAATGGATTCAGGACCAAGGACAGCTCACGGTGTCTAACTAGGCCAAACACTTTGCTCTTGTTCTTGCTGCCACCTCTTGTATCATGTCAATCCAAATGAAGCTTGAAACAGACTTAAGATATGCTGAAATTAGGGTTGTTGTACTACTACAAAACTATTACATCCGCAAACTATTGAGACAGAGCACAGAGGAAACATAACCCATTGTCTGTAGACTCTAAAAGACAGGAAGGCGCATGAAGTGTGGTGAGACATCAAACAAGGTTTAGTCTAGCTAATGCAGCAGGCGGAGCACAGGTTTATTGCTTTATTATAGGCCTGCTTCCACCTGTCACATTTGATCGCTCTCGTCCCTGGGAGGTGAAGGCCAGGGAGAAAATACAAGTATTTCTTAAAAGGTCGGCATTTACCTTGATGTACTACAAAGCTTGGCACACACAGGAGCTCTTCCTCCCACCCAAACTCTTGCACGCACGCATGCACGCGCACACGCACACACACACACACACACACACACACACACACATACACATACACATACACACACACACATACACACACACACACACACACACACACACACAAAGTGAGAATAACCCCATTCATAATTCTTAATTATTGCAATTGCAAAATACTATCTGTAACTGTACTTGTATCTTTCGGCCAAAAATGGTGATTTGACAATTGCTTTAGGTTCAATTTACAAGTACAGTGTTTTGAATTTTTATTTGTCCGCAACAGTTTAAACTGATCTTAGATGTAAAAATAACCGTAAATAAGCTCTGCAGTAAAATAATCATTAATGAGTTAGAGGCTGCTAGTGGAGTAAGGCAATGTGGATCTATTCCAAAGCACTGCTCTCTCTCTCTTAATCAATATCTGCAGACTACAGTAACCACTTTTCTCCGAAGCAGGGCGAGTTGCTGCTCATTGATCACTCTTCCATCAGACCTCCCTTCAAGTACTTTGAGGCAAAATTTTTAAACTGAAGTCTAAATGAAGTGACTCCTCAGCTGCTGTACAATAGACACTTTCCAAAGGACACGAGCATCTACACACACACTAACGGTGAAATCACGACAGAGCATCGTTGAAATGCGGCCTACGGTGAGCTGCGATGCAGCCAATCAGTAAGCGGAGGCCTGTGACTCCTGTTACATGTTGACCTATGTTACAAGGAATTCCTTCCCGCCTGAAACACATAAACACGCCTCCCGGGCGCAGAAAAATGTCATTATTGCAGGGAGCCACACTTCAGTTAGAGTAAGGTGCAAGAAAAGACCAGCTTTGTGAATTTGCATTTCACATTCATTTTTCTGGCATTTCTGCTGCCTTACACAATGCAGAGGAGTAGCTGAAAGGTACTGAAGGAGACAGTCTTATGATAAAAGCCCTCAAGATTTATACTTGAACCCACAATGCATGGCAGGCACCTCGGCACGTATTCTGATCATGTCTGTTGCAACATGAACCCTGCAGATAAGCCCAGCTCATGTGCATTTGAATCAAAGCAGCTCTCTCCTGCTCTCCCCCTCTCTACGTATACCTTACAGCTGCATCTGTGCAGTGTGAGAGGGAAAATTGAGGGGAGGATTACCTGCTTAATTAGAAGGGGAGGTGAGTTGTGTGTGTGTGTGTGTGTGTGTGTGTGTGTGTGTGTGTGTGTGCACAGCACACATGAGAGAGAGACAGTGTAATCACAAGTAATCAAACACCTTAATAGACATCTATTTGAACTTTCCCACAACATTTGCTTTGCAAGATAGCAGCGCTATTAAGCCTACATAACCAAATATATTTTAAAAAAAACATTCATTTACATTTTAGCTCATTTAGCTTATTAGCCACAGCAGCCCAGATTGCATTTATATTCCACATCAGGGCTAGAAGTAAATATGAATTTATTTGCAATTCATTAATGGATTGAAATGAAGGACTGAGAATCACTGTGGCAGAGCAGTAAGTCATGCGATGGTCCAGCTGATAAACAGATGGTCTCTCTCACACACGCACACACTCACATACACGCACACACACAAATGCACAATCAAACCCTTTTAATGCCTTTGCTTCCTCTTAAACGTAGAGTTTCACACAATCTGGAAAAAAATCAGGGGATTGCCGGTTAAACCTGCATGTCAGAATTAGTGGTGACAGGAAGGGACCTTTCACAATGTCCCATGAACACAGGTATGACTGTGGCCTGGACTAATTAAGGAAATAGTCCTGTTAATGCGTAATGTCTGCACCTGCTCATCAACATCCCTGGCAACATTGATTAACTGCATGCTGTGTTAGAGAATTCTTGGCAGCTCATTAGCCTAAGAAACAAAAGTTGAAGGGCAGTCGTGAGAGCCATGTAATAGTTCAGAGATTTGTGTCACTGTGTACTGAGTTTTGACTCCTGAAGAAAGCAAAAAGGATGCCATAATGTGCACCCAAGCAGCAACCTCCAGTGCTAAGAAATGAAGCCAACGTGGAAGTAACAGAAATTGCAGTTCCTGAGGCTGGCTCCAATAGCGAGTCATCTCCATACACCCCTATGTTAAAATGCCCAACTTTACAGGAGAAAAAAACATGTTTATAGCCCGGTACAAAAAAACGTTTTTGGTCTTTAGCTATATACTGTAGCTAATTTTCCAATTCATGATAACTGTACAGGGGCAGAATTTTTATATAATTTAGACTGTGGCTTCACTGCCAAGATGCCAACGTACAGAGCCACCCACTGAGAGCTTCCCAACGGCTGTTTAGAAACCTATGGGTGAGCTCACGGAGAATACGTCCTTATTTGATACAGAATACGGTGTCGACTGACTATTCGATGAATCGACAAAGCGTTTCATCTCTAAACTCCTTGTACTAAAGTAATTTTGTCTATTTTTGTGTCATGAAACAGCAGAGTGTATTAAATCATAAAATGTCTCTCTTCTTCATATAAATAGACCAAAACACGTGCATTAGCTAATGTATGCAGTTGGAAATGGCTCTTGAAACATGACACATTCCACGTACCTTTAGTCTTTCGAGCTACTTCTATAGGAATTCAGTACTACAGCCATTCAATAATGCATTATTTTCTCGGGAATACAACCACTTTGATTAAACAAAAGCTTGCATATCGAGCAACTCTCAATGGGGATGCTGAGAACATAAACAATGCCCTACATACCTAAAGTTGCCCCCCCACCCCACCCCCTGCACTCTGATAATGTTATGACCAACGGCTTTCGAGCATCTATCCCTGCCAAACACCTGTCCTCCTGTCAGATCGCTCATTTTAATGCAGACACTGCTGAATGCTAAATAAAAGTCAACAGAAAGAGAGCACTGCCAATGTACAAGTCACACACACACGCACACACACACACACACACACACACACACTGATGCACCTGTCCGCCTCTGCTAAATGTTACCATCTGAATAGGCCGTCAGCTGGTGTCAGTTGCAAGGCTGTTTTGCACAGTGGGTAATTGGATTTCAAATTTAGAGCTTCCTGCAACGTGGAGAGGAGATGGTCAAGTAATCAACGCAACTTGTGGGAATGAAACCACCTTTGATTTGTTTTTGCTATGGAGGAGGAAGTCAATGGTAATTGTATAAAAGTTATGGAATGCAACACTATATACGTGTTAAGTGTAAGTACAGCAGCCATCATCTCCACTCATTGCAGAGTGTGTGTTTGCACTGCTCTTTCCTTCACAATGACTCCGCATGGGATCCGAAATTGTCATCAAGAAAAATGTTAGAGTATTCATTAATGCATATAATAACCCCTCACTGCCTGTAATGAGCACATTATACAATTTCACAGTGTATGTACGGTACAAATCACACTGTATGTGAGATTTCAGCCAAATTGGATTTCAGTGCTATATATTGCCCTGTCAACACCTCTGAAATGTGATACAAACGAGTCCTAAAAGTGGATTAATTTATTATCACTTCAAGTGCTGCACTTTTACAAGATAGTAAATAAGTCTATTCTAGGTGTGGGGTCCATACTCAATAGTGTGAGGCAGAAAATACCCAGGATTGTGAATGAACGGCTAGTGTGTGTGTGCAGTATCACTATATGTAGACTAAAACGACCAGGTTATGTCTTGAGCTAACTGAACAGTAAGTCATATTTGTTATATTGATTGCATGTTCACATCACCCAAGATGACTTCCACTATTAAACTGTCTTTAATTTCCTCTATAACCAGTCGCTTCAAGCTGCTAACTCCCACTTCGGATCTTAACCACAACAGTTTGTTTTTTTAGACTTTTGTAAATCCTGATTTAGAGCATCCAGGGCAATGACACACAATAAAGGGCTATTATCACAATGAATACTAACAGTTGCTTTATGCAGCTTATTGCAAATAAATGACCAATCAATATTTGACTTCATTCATGTAACTATATGGTTTAATTTGTTCCCATGCTCTACAGAATTAATTTATGATTTTTTATAAGACTAAGAATCTCTACAGTGCTGTACAGTGCTTTGAGCTAAATGCTAATGTACTGATGTTTAGCAAGTAATGTTTACCTTGTAAACCTAGTTTATCGTGTTAGCATGCTAACACTTGCTAACACATAACAAAAAGTACAGCTGAGGCTGATGGAAATGTCATTAGTTTTGCACTTATCTGGCCATAAACCAAATTATTGTACAAATCCATCGAGTAGTTGTTGAGATATTTCAGTCTGGCCCAAAGTGTTGGACCGACTGACCCATCGACAGACAGAAGGACCAGCAGTCTGTTCCTGGCATCCTGAAAAAGATATATATTCTGCACACAAAGAAACAAAACAGTATTATTAATTACTAAACAAGGACAAGTGACACAAGCGTGGAGATTATTCAAAAGAAATCCCTTTGCAGTCATTCAGGTGATGGAGGCTGTGCCTTTGAACCTTCTGTGCCAACAATCAGAGCTGTTTAAACTTCACTGTTCAAATCTACTGTTCAAATCAAGCCTGTCACACGTAGGGCTAATTTTGACAGCAAACACATGAAATACAATAATACATTCAAAATTAAGTATAAACTTTTCCGAAGCCCACAGTGGATAAAATTGCTGAGATTTTCAGAGCTCAGACTTCGACGGGAGGTTAAATCAGGACTGTGCGGACCTTGATTCTGGTCTTAGCCAGGCTTCCTTACATGACCCCGGTCCCTCGGGTGAATGCCGACTAATGAGACTCAAAGCCAGTGAGAGGAACACAGGGGAGTTTATGGGCCGCTGGGAGAAAGCCGATGGCTGATGTCCAGTGGAGGTTATTGCCTCAGACAAAACCATGCGTCAGCTCTGAACAATCTATTGTGCAGGAATTTTATCTTCGTGCAATCAGGTTAAAGTGCTCTGGAAATCATCATATTACCGTCTTAAAAAGAACCTGTGTAGGATTTGCTCTAAATACAATGGTGATACAGTATATCATTATAATGAATGGAGACTTGTATTCTTTATCCCATACCGATTAAGAATTAAATGAATAATCTCTCTGCCTCTGTAGAGCAAACACATTTCCTTTCTTTTGATCTAGACAAATGGAAACAAACAGCAAATCATTTGATAAATATGTTTTTTTATTCCACCAAGCACTAAACCAATTCTATTTCAGCCAACATATTAATGAAAATTCCACACAATCTTAAATGTAGCCCATTCTGCTTGTGCTGAGATATCCCTTCTAACTCCCTGCTCTATTTTTTACAGAAACACACAATTCATCTTCCATCAGTATCTGCACATCTGTAAATTACTTTCCACAACTTCCTATTCCTTTTTGAAACGGAACCGAAAGACGTGTTGTAATAACAGAGACCACGTTATAATCAAATTCTGAGCACAAAACTATGTCCCATATTGTAAACTCTTTTTACTTTCACCTACTGCTCAGACATGCCACCTAGCCCATGCATACACCATCAAGTGGGTTCCACCTGCACAACCTGCAGCCTCTCTGACCTTTGCTTGAGTCAGACTGTAACAAGACGGCTCTGACACAAAAACACAGGTAATTGATGTTAGACTCCCAGAGGTCACACCAATTATTTCCTCTGTGAAAGCAGAGCAAAAGAAAACCAACTTCCCAAGTCCATCATGAGACGAGGAGCCAAACTGCAGCATTGTTTTAATTTCTCCCTGTATTCTCTTTTCTCTCATTCAGACTGAAAATGTCACCAGAAGAAATGTCAGAAAAATGTGCCGCCTCTCACTCAGCCCAAACTGGTTCATTTCTCTCAGCGGTTCTCAAGCGCGTGTCTCTCTTCCTACTCTCATCAGCAGACTAAACACGTCAACATCTGCCTAGTCACATGATCTGTGACTCAAGCCAAGACAGAAACTGACACACACACACACACACACACACACACACACACACACACATTCACTGTACAGGCGAACAAAGATTCATAAACTCACAGTGTCACATGCATACACATGCACACACTCACAGTGTGAGAGAGAAAGGGCTTGTGAGAGGTGAACCAGCACCTGTAAAGATCATATTTAGATGGAGAAAAACAGATGAGTTATGTTAAGGGCATGTAATGTGGAAATGAGTTATGTTATTTTATGTTGTTATTGAGTTTTGACCTCAATTTCGTTCTCTCTCCTCTTTCTGTCCTTGACTTCTTCCTCCCCCACATCATCAGTCATATACAGTTCTTCTTCAACTCCTTCGCATATAGAGGCTTACAGTCGATCATATTCACACCACTAAGTTCTCAATTAATTAAAGCTTTTACATTTGCTGTTATAACCATCAGTGAGGATATGCCTCTGTCCTGAAGAATGTCCTCCAATGCAAAAGAAACAATGACAGGGGGCTGCGTTGGTGGGAGGTGATGTTCAAGGTACCGGTGAGACAATGAAATGCAATCCATGATGTCCAGTTGCGGCAACAGATTAATGCCTTAAAGGGCTTATCAGATGCCAAAAAACTAAACATTTTATAATGCTCAGAGACAGGATTTTACAACACTGGAAAGCTGTCATGGCGGCAACTATTTTATCTTTCTTATCAATCGTAAGATAAACTATAGAAATACCACGTAGTGTGTATCCATTTGAATATATTTATCCTCTAATACACTCATGAACATTCAAGCTTTACACACGTGTCCAAAGCATGACTATGCTCCATTTGGGGCCAACCCTTCCATTACTTCTATTTAAAAACCAGATCCTTGAGCCAGTGGCCAATGAAACACAGCCACAGATGGTTCCTTAATGCTAGCATGGACATTTAGAGTTGGGGGTGGGGGATGAGGGGAACGAAATCAGCCAAATGGGAGCAGAAGCAGCTTTGCGACAAAGGTAGAGAACTGAGGGATTAGCATGACTGCTAAAGTGAAAAGCCCAAATGCTTTTTTAACTCCTATAAAGAACAGTGACAAGACATTTCTCTTCTTTAACACTATAGGATTAGCTGTGGCTAAACGGAAGATTACTGAAATGATCTTTGAGCTGATGAGGACAATCTTATCCAGCATGGTGACCATTAACTAATTGTTGCAATATGTCAAACTACAGATCACATGGGGAGAGCTAAAGTATGCAGTGTCAAAGTGACAACTTTGTAGTCATCTCTTTCGTGTTCTGTGATAAATATTCTGGTCAAACAGTGACTGACCTTTTCCTGAAGATCTGACAAAAACACTGGGAATTATTATCAGTTGCAGTCTGCAACTTGCTTAAATTTAGAAAACTCTAAATCTGTCACGAAACCAAACTATTAAGAAAGCCTCACGTCTAATTTGGTGCTAAACACAAAAGATAATACACAATACTTCTGTCTTTGGGTTCAAAGTGGAGAAAAACCACATGAATGTGCGATTGCACGTCATGATTCTGCTGGGAAAACCAGCACCAGCTGCCACGTTATTCTCTGAACGGGCTGTTATGTATTATAAATACATGGCTACTATGCATCTCTTCTGCACTAGCACATTAATACATTATTCAGGACTACACGGCCTTAGAAACGCACCGAGTGTTTTTATGCCTCTGTGGAAATACTACATTAAACACTAGAGAAGCAGCAACACTGTTGAATGTTAAATGTACAGGAAAGTTACAGAACATGGAGGTGAAGATGATATGCATCTATTTGTCTTCACAGCCTTTTTGCACTGTAATATTTTAGCTTGTGTGTGTACCTTACATATCTACAATATATCTCTGAACCACTCCCATTAAATACCACATAACACATTGTATTGTGCCGAGCCTTTGCAGTAAATAACGTCAACACTCTTAGTTGTATTGTTAATGGTACAGTTGAACAGCATAAATAACTAAATGAAGGCAAATGTGCTACTAAAGTATCTAATGAATGAACAGCGCCACATCTTGACGTGTGTTTAACCATGACGTGACATGTTGGTTATCACGTCACTGACATCTCGCAGGACCTTGTCTATGTGTTAATAAGTTTGGACGCATGCCATGTTAAGCAATGCTTAATCACCCACACACACTATCTTGCACTACACTACTTCCAAGGACATTATATTGACTTACTGTCAATCCCTGCAGGCTGTAGCTCAGGTGGCCGTTGATTGTAGGGTTAGTGGCTCAGTCTCCATCTCCTCCTGTCCACATGTTGAAGTAGCCAGACACTGAGCCCTTAAACTGTGTAAAAGAGAAAAAGAAAGTCGCATTGGAAAAAAGAATTGGTCAAATACTGTAAATGCAATGACGGTCATATCTTAACCAAAACTGGCACATCACTAACCTCTGAGCTGGGCATGTTTCTAACCTTAATGTAATGGAACTGTGTAGCACTTTCAAGCTTGTTATAAAACATTTGGATTTGGCTGCGACAGAAGCTAGCACTTTTATGCAAGGTTATTTATGTTGAGAAAAATCACTATTTTACTGTAACATATGCGAAGAACTGTGAACCAGCATAATTAATCCCGGTGATATGCATGTGACTCAAAAGGAAAACGAAAAATAACATACGGTATGGTATGGTTACTGATACCAAACTACATACTGCAGTCTGCAGAACACTCATGTAATCGCAATAATTTTTTAGCCTGTGTTGTATCCTGACAGAAGTTTTAAACATACTGGTTATAAAACATGTTGGACTTTCTTCAGAGATTTTTGCTTTTCATGTTTGTGCCAGTTTGGCGTCCTTTAATGTTCGCGTTAAGCAAAATCTGAGAGTCTGTGATAAGTGTTTGTTCGTATTTATGTGTGTGTGTGTGTGTGTGTGTGTGTGTGTGTGTATTTATGCTTGTGTAACTCCCCGTGTCTTTATCTTTCCATCTCTCCTGAGGCATCCTTTCCTCTGTTTTTTACAAGATGTTGAAAACGGCTGTATGCTTAAGGGATTCCCAACTGTGCATCGAATGCAAATGAGCCAAATCCAGTTAAAGTGAGATAACAGCATTAACAATAAAAATCGAAACTCTAAAGACAAAATTACTTCTGTTACTTATTGTTTTAACAGTTGTTACATTTTAAAAGTCAAAAACTTCTAAAATGCTAAAATCTGAATAGGCTACTGTGTTTCTGCTCTAAATGCAAACCAACCAAAACAGTATATTTGATTGGTTAGACTCTAACCAATCAAATATACTGTTTTGGTTGGTTTGCAACCTTTACTGTCAAAAGAGCCATTTTGGTCCCCAGCTGGCAGTAGCTTAGCTAGTTAGCAGAGTTACTGATTCCTCTAACCGTTAGAGGAATCAGTAACTCTGCTAACTAGCTAAGCTACTGCCAGCTGACCTGCTAGCAAGTTTATGTAGCTACGACGTAAGCACATAAAATGATAAATTGTTATATCTTGGGCAATATACAAACACATTTAACTGCTTCACAACTAACCATGTCAAATGCTCTCTTATTTGTGTGGGTCAGGGTAAGGTCTTAGACTTTCATTCTCTGTTCTGGCCGTTAGCAGGACTCCTTTACAGGAAGATCACTGGTAGCTTTTATTTCTCATTTTATGGGGTTAAACCAACATGTTTTACATGAGGATCATTTGGAAAATGAAAGTGTCTGCCTTATACATTGTTTGTATTCTTGCTACATTTCTAGTTCTTACTTTGGGAATTCAGGGGAGACTTTATAATGTTTATCTTAACTCAATTATTGTTTTAGGTTTGACTATTAATGAACATGTGCCTTTTTTGGCTTTAATCTGAGCTCTCATAAAAAAACATGCGCACACACACACACACACACACACACACACACACATGCACACGCGCACACACACACACACACACACACACACACACACACACACACACAGCTTACACTCGAGACATTAACCACTCTCCTTCTTCTGTCCTTCACTGTCATAACCCCAAGTGACATTCATGGACTGTCTGCTCAGTACAAACTGATAACGTAGGACACTCCCTCGCTATGATGTGCGTAATCAGGGTATTACCCTGTCACTTAGCATCGGAAATAGGACAGATCTACTGGAGTATCTTGAAACAGTCATTTGTGTTTCATAACTTGTATATGTGTGTCTGTGCGTGGTCAGTGAGTCTCAATGATAAAAGGTGATTTGACAAATCTATTTGCATAATAGGAAAAACAACTTCTTCAGTGTCTTCAGGTGCAGTTAGGGGGGTGGATGTCACTGTCTGTGAAGATCATTTCACACAATTAGATTGTGATCATCTAGTGTCTGATTAAGAGGCCCAGCTATTGATGAATTGGTGTCTGTATTTAGCCCCCTGCTACCCAGGGAATCAATTATTCATGTCATTCTATCTGTTTTCTCTTGTCATTAGGTCATCTCATTTTAGATTGGCATATGGTGATGATATATGTTAATGAAAGTGAAATGACATACCCCATCATACATCTGTAAGGTCTTGTGATTTGATCAGAGAAATTACAGTAATATTCTCTAACAAAATATTTTTTTCCTTTTTTGAATATAACCAAATGACCAAAATCACGTAACTTGTTTTCATGTGCTTGGGTTATAAATGGCTTTGCTGCAGGAGCAGCTACTTGAGCTTCACAAATCTGTGTTCACTAAGTGTTCACAAACCTGAAACTCCTCGTCCAATTCATGTTTTAAACCGAACATTGTGTAACAGTATTCCCATGTACAGCAACAGTTTTTGTTATCGTCTTTTTATTTGTTTGTTTGTTCCCCAGCCCAGACCTTTTCTCAGCATCTGCTGGATGCAGAAGTGGCAACGCAAGCTATTGCATATTTTTGGCTTTCGACCCGTTGAAATAAAGCAATATCTACTTGTGACCCCAATCACAGTTTATGGCCTTAGTTTAGACACGAGTTGTGCAACTAAAGGAGGATTTTTCCTTCTCACATTGTTTCATTTGAAGGAATTACACAGGCCTGAACAGGTAGGCTACATGTATTTAGTATTTTACCAGAAAGAAAAAGTCAGAAAAAATATACATATACATACAGACATAGGTATACATACTGTATGTCTGCGGAGTTCCTCACTGTCTTTGTAAAGGTGGTTGTGTTTTATTGTCCCCCCCCCCCCACTTTTTTGCTACTGTTGTATTTCCTTGTATTTTAACATTCTTCGGTGCATGTTATTTGTGTGAATTTAAATGTAAACTACTTTTACTTGTAATGAAATGTGCCATCTACTTAACATTTCCTTGCCTGGCTTTACACCTGTCCCTTTCATTTAGTCTCCTTCTCAACTTCCACCTACCTGGAGAAAGATTAAATGAAAGATTAAAAAACGGAGCAGACATCTGATAAGAGTGAAATCTCAGTAGATGAGATCATTCAATGCTGTCTGCAGAGCAGTAATGTTCAAACACGCACACAGATGTCACATACAGTACATTAACACATTTACACGTCGGAGGATATTAGCAAATGGAAACTTGTCTCTGACATGTGCATGTGTAAATGCCATGGACAGCCGTTAACACTGCATCTGCTGAGAAGTCTTCCTAAAAAGTTTTATCCTGGCTCCCACATACAGTATGAAACTTGGAAGTTATATTTTTATGTCTGGTGGGCGTCGACTGTACTGCTTCTCTACAATACTGTTCAACTCCAGTACCGTGCTTTGTTACTGTCATGCAACGGCATCCTGTTTGTGCTGAGTGCAAATGGGATACATACATTACATTCAAATTATATTCAGACACACAGCAAGACGAGCTGAACACCCCCACCTCAAGCCCACACACACACACACACACACACACACACACACACACACACACACACA
>CALSCE010010661.1:11578824-11613739 GCA_943593645.1 Bovichtus variegatus
ACACACACACACACACACACACACACACACACACACACACACACACATACATCTTAAGCTTGCAGCCACATTTTTGTGTTGAACAACTTTCTGAGCTCTGCAGGCACACACCCACACTTTTACAGTATCTGCAGACTTCACAATAAAATTGATGTCTGAACTCCCCCATACTCTCCCTCTCTCTTTTCCCTCTCTCCCTCTCTCTCACAGTCTTCAACAGTGTTCCACCAAGCGGCCACCCATCCACACCTTGTGATCCACTAGAGGTTGCTATTGCTCATGTATTATACTCCTGTGCAGTGTTCTAGGATTCACTTGCATATAGTAGCATCCTCTTTATCATTTACTCAGCACCTGCTTTTTCTTTTAGCCTGTGCAGTATTAATGGTCTGCTCTCCGTCCTTTGCAATTGCATGAGTTTTATATTCCTCTAAATACATGCAACTTTTCAGCACTTTTTTAAAGCAGAACTGCCTTTTCTACAGAACAGAAGCACAAGCGCTTCGCCACGCTAACTGACTGAAGTTGAAAACAGGCTTCCATTTAAAACTTCCTGTTATTGTTTGTGTAATGGTTGTGGAGTTATAAAAAATACAGACAGGGAGGGTCCTCCAGAGTTGCGTCATAGTGTGCGTGGGAAGACAGGGTATTGTGTATGTTGTGTAAGAGTGTGAATGTGTGAATGTGTGTATGCGTGTGCATTTTAGAAGATTGGGATCAACTGTTTCAATTTGCAGTGAGGGTGCTTATGTGCAACTGGGTATTAATGTTTGCTCAATTGAAATAGCAAAAGGCAAATTAAGCATTATTAATTTGCATATCTTACCTAAGTGATGTAACAATAGCAAGAATGAAGAGTTTTATTTTGGGATATAAAATAGCCCGTTTGGAAAATTTGATATAAATAAGATATTTACTGTTTGATCCTAAAACGATTGCCTAGGATCTCTCATAACTTGGAGAGTCATCCATAATTAATTACTTACCATATGAGAAACTACTTTTTTTTTTTTTCATGGAAGTTAAGTTTAGATTAATTTCAGTCACTTTTTGTTCCTGTTGGAGGGCTTTTTTGAGTTGTTTTTCCTTTTCCAAATTCAGGGATTTCAAGGATAGAGGGTGTCGTATGTTGTACAGATTATAAAGCCCATCGAGGCAAATCTATCATTTGTGATTTTGGATTATCTAATGTAACTCAAATTTACTTAACTGGACTTGTAAAGAAATGCTCCACACCGGGATGCATTATATTGCATGAATAATCCATTTTGGAACATTTTGACGAGCACATTTGCTGGAGGGAGAGACACTGTGATATTTTCATTCAAGACCTTCATGAACTCTGATTATTTGAAATGTCTGTAGTAGAAGTTGTTTTAGTCCGGCTTTAGTTACCGCTCCTGATGCGGTTGTTTTTCAGGGCACTGGAAGATGAATGCTGACATTTAAATTGTTTGTGGAAGTGCTTCACTATACTAGAATATTCATTTGATGTCATCTTTAATAGTATGAATAAATATGGTTCTGATTTGATCTATTGTATGTCGGCTTTATCCATTGCTAAATTAATTATTGGTAAATTGTAGACAGTTACAAGGCAAGCTGATAACCTTGTTTTCATAAACTATTTTGTACGTGTTCAGCATCATGAGATCCGACTGTACTGAATGATTACCCAGCTCTCCATACGCACCAGATATTATCCTCGACAGTGGCACAATGCACAGCAGGACTGTCTCCATTGATTGGGCCTGTGGCGAGGATTTTTAATAACATCCAAGATGGAGGTAAAGTTGAACTCCATGCAAGCACAAATATCTCTCATGAGACGTTGTTTAAAGGTTCAGATGAGGGGTTTGCAGACACGTCCAAACATCCCGAGGCTAGTTTTCTCTTAACCGTGAGCAGCAATGTTTTGCTAGGATGCAATAAACAAATAACGTAATGTAAAACATAATATAATCAGTGTGGTTTTACTCAACAGAACAATAATTATTAGTAATTGGTTTTCTGTAAGGAAGGCACAGGATTATTTTTGCAGTCAGACAGCACACACAAGTATTTCTGCCTCAAACAACACGCCTGTTTAAATGTATGCCCCCCTGTTGACAGGAGGAAATGAGTCATATTTGCCAAAAATACCCAACTTTGAAGTCAGAGTTAGCCTAAGGATGAGTAGTATTCCTGCAAAGGAGTGTAGTCATGTGTGGGGAAGCGCACACCGCATATCTCATCAATAAGATGTGAAAAGGCAACACAAACAAATGCTGAATTCCTAATATTTCCCTTTGGTCTCAGACCTGCAGCTTCAGATCAAAACCCAACTCATTAGGGTTTCTGTTTGTGCCACACGCAGTTTTAGAATCAGCCCACTTACTTTCAGCACTGCATATCAAGTGCTTTCATTAGTAGTTTTGCTGGAAATATGTGAATGCCTAGAGGAAGTTCTTCCGTATCTCGGAGCAAAAGGTAACACGAGTACATTTAGCTATTAACACAGAATTGTCATCTTAACCGTGAAAACAACAACTACACTGTGAAACCTGATACCATTAAACACACGTTACACACAACGTATACCTAATATGATGCGTGTGTATGGGGAACTGTGGGGAAATATCTTGTTATGAGAAACAATGCCATGTGTCATGAAAATATCTTATTATAACAAAAAGTCTACAAGTACTACTTTCCTCTGTTTGTTTGACTTATATCACATGCCAGTGTGTCCGGAAAGAGGATCTCTGTTGCTCGTCTTGAGCTCATCTAAATTGAGGGTGTCAGGATAGATAGTTGTATATGCTGCATTTCGTTTACGCTGCAGCGCTAATAGAGACTGAATTCTCTCTATAGGACATAGAGCTACAACAGCTGCGTTTCCGTACTCATCCAACAAAAGCACATCAGGTCTGTGGCCCGTCTCTGAACCACTGTCAATAATTAAAGACATGAGAGTGAAGGATTAGATCAGCCTTAAACTGCCCTACATCTCTGCACGACGAACACAGCAGGGATCTGGTGATTACATCTTCTCCATAGGAGGAGGCGTAGTCACGCTGTGACAGTCTTGGAAGTGGAAGGCACTGCATGCAGTACAGTGTGTGCAGTCTGTATAGTCGAGCACATGAAGCAGCAGTCAGTAAATCCACATTTATCATTGTCTAAAACAAACCAACTGTCTTTAAAGCTACTCTGTTTTCACTGGCTGAAGATGACATATCTATGGAAGCTCATTTTCCATTACAAATAACTCAAAAGTACTATGATAAAAGCATCATTAAACATGATGATTTGTTTAAAATGATGAGAAATAATATGAATATTATTTATAATTTGACTGATTATTCATAGTATTTTCATTTAAATAAAATATAAAAATATGTTCAAGTAATGAGACATTAATCCATATGCTTGTTATGACATAATACGTCAAAATGTGAAGTCAATCAGAATTATGGGATTTCACCGAGTATCTCGTAATTGGGATTTAATAAAGCAAAAGTTATTATTCTAATCGCTAAACAAAGAGATGTTCAGGGGGAGTTGTGGGCAATTAGTTTTTCTTTCATGGCAGACATTCGCTCAGAAACTGTACAAGTAAAAAGAAAGTAAAAAGGTTACATTAGGTCTGGCAAAGTAATGATTTTAAGTCATTTTGTCATGTCATGTATCAAATAATAAATCAGGCTTTCAGTATTTGACAAGTATTTGGCCCTTTTCCTTCAAGCTTTAAAAAGAATATACCATTTAGTTAAGTTAAGTTAAAGACAGGCTATTGCATACCACAGTGATGTGAAGGCCAACATGTGCTTTGTTTTATTTTTAGAGCTGACCCAATTCTTCTTGAGTCTTCAGGAAAAGAAAATACTGCTATTATGGGCACACCTTGATGTCCGTTAGAAGTGTTTTCAGCATTTGAAAAAAATGAGACTATTGATTCATGTTGAGGAAAAGTGTATCACACTGCCATCTTTGATTGAATACATGATTCAAATGTCACGTAGGATTTGATGTCAGGTGTTTGTGTGCACTCCCTCAGCCGTCTCACGTTTTGGTAATGTGGTTATCAAAGCACGTGAGCATATAGGGGTAAAAAGGAAGCCTGTGATTAAGATAAATGTTGCAGAACACATACTATAATCCATGCAATGATGCTGCAGTATGAACAAGTCCTGGGGGCTGCCTGACCCAAATTCAGAGCTCCATTTTGTGTGGCGGCCGGGTGGAAGGCAGGCACAGTGGGCACAGCGAGAACAGGGTCGGGCTGTGCATGAGATAGTACACAGCTATATTTATTCAAAAGAGGTTACCTCCAGCAACCTCTATCACCAGATGATCTGTTATGAAGGCCAGCGTGTTCTCTGTGGAGTCTTCAACAAGAGCAGAGTTACTGTGTTTTTTCGTGTTACACACAGATTCAAAGTTTGTGTTCATATTTTCCTTAATTTTATCCTTCCAGGGGATTTAAAAAAAAAGTCTGCATCATAATAAAATGATGGATCGAAACTAGTCTTTGGGAGAGCGGCCTTTAATAGACCCTCTACTGTGTTCACTTTACAGCTAGACACACAGAATAAAAGCCTACGAATAAATGGATCCTGAAAACTTGCTGAAGCACGACCACAGGTTCTCGCCAAAACAGGCCCGTGTGCAGCCTCCGCCCCAAATACACTCCAGCCCTCCTCCTTTTCTCTGCCTCCACCCTTCCTCCAAGGCTACACCTGTTGTATTGGATATGGCATGTTGTCACAGCTTGCCCTCCGATGTTCTGCACTAAAGATGAGCTGATTTCACACAGCACAAGCATAATTCTCCTCTGGTAGTTGGACATTAAAACTGTTTCAAGTGACATAACAAGGTATGTTAACTATTTTTCTTTTATCTTCCTTTCTTTCTTTTCTAATATTGTGTGGCTCACATATTATGATCAAGCTTTTAGGATGTTGCCACAATAGTTTCCTCAATAGTTAAGATCAACTGGGAAAATAACAATGTTTTGGCCTCCAGGTGTGTGAGGGAACAATGCGGGGATTACGAAACACTGCCTGCGGGCTTGTCTGCACAGATGAAGCTCACACCTTCTTGTGCTTTTGGTTGAGAGGGGACTGTTAATATATTAAACACATCTCAGTAGTGAGGTGTTGTTAGAGTCACAGTAAATCATCAGAAATCATTTTGCAACCAGGAAACATATGAGCAGTTTCTATGAGTCTGAACCCTGTGTGGTGGCAATTCAAAGCAATGAATGTCAACATCTCAACATAAAGTATCTTAATGCAGTGGTGGTGGTGGTGGGGGGGTGTAACTAAGTACATTTACAGAAATACAAATTCCAGGTACTTGTACTTTACCTGAGTGTTTCCATGTTATGCAACTTTATACTTCTACTCAATAATATTCTATATAAATATTGTACTTTTTACGCCACTACATTTGTGTGACAGCTAGTTACTGGTTACTTTCAGATAAAGTGAAGGATTATTATTTTTCAAGGGTTGAGAAAATTGTCCTACTTCTTAAGCTGAATAAACTATTTAAAAACCCTCTTGGATCAGCTGGAAAATGTATCGTCACAAAGCTGAAAATAGGGCTGTTTTCCTGAGCTTGTGGTTCTCAGAGAGCGATGCTACAAACACAACATGATCTCATAGAATATGGTGCTGTGCTGCATTTTAAACTACCCAGCATTATACAAAAGAGTTCAAATTAGCACAATCATAAAAATCTATAGCGGTAAAATGCATAGCAAACATTAATGCAGCAGTAATATTCATTCAAAAACATCATATATAACAGTAAAACACTGGCAGGGACCTTTTTTTATGCATAATGAATACTTTGTTTTGCTGTGAATACTGACATACTTTTACTTAAGAAAGGATTTTGGTAGGGTTTTGGTGTAGTACTAGTACTTTTACTTGAGTAAATGATCTGAATACTGATTCTGCCATTGTGAAAATGTACAAAAGCAAGATGCTCTTTTAAGAAACATTTAATATGATAATTTGCTTTTTTGGGGGATTAAATCAAAACTTTTGATAAAGTGCCAATGAAAACATGTTACATCTTCAGTGTTTTCAGCTCATGTAAGCTGCACTGCAACACTATTTTATTATTGCTGTTTACTTGATGGAGAACTAAATCTTCTCAACTGGTCTGGATTTCAAATATCATCATGATTTGATAATCGTCATTGTATTGGATTTCATTGGAGTTTTTGTTTGTCCATCATGGCAGTGAGCCTTGGCTGCTGATACTAATTTGGAGGAACATAACTTCTAATTGAAAAGTTGTTGCCAAATTGCTACTAATACAATGCAGCATATTTTTTCCTGTGGGAAGGCCAATTACAGAAATATTTCTGGCTCCAGTTAAAGCATGTTCTGTGTAAGAAATGCTCTTTTTAAGGCTTCGCTTTGAAGCTTGTCTGAGCTCAGCTGTGTGCAGGTTTTTTTTTTTTTTTTTTAGATCTTGGCAGTTTCCTAGGGAGGAATCACAGCATGCAGGTTTTTCTTTTTCTTTTCTTTTTTTACTTTCTTTTTTGTGTGTGTGTGTCCGGATGTTTGAAAGTCTGGAACAAGTTTCACATCCTCTAAGAAAAACAAATTTGTTAATATGTTATTTAAAGCTTCAAAATATTGTGTCAAAAATAATAGGGTAGAAAGGTGATACAATAGAGGCCTAGCCGTCAGATGGGACACAGATCTGTCTCTGTTGGACGTTTAGACAAAAGGTAACTAGGAGTTACCTCGGAGAAGTAGGTCGGTGTATTTCTCGAGGTGGTAAAAGCCATTTATTTGATACCCAAGGTCACATTTCCTACCTGTAGGCCTGTCAACCTACACAAAGACGGTTTTCACTGACTTTCTTGTTCAGGAAATCGGTCTTCCATCAAGGAATCCCACCTGTCGGCCACAGACATTGATGTGTGTGAGTGTGTGTCTCTGTTGTTTTCTTTCTAGACTTGTGGGATATGTTGAGTCATGGAGACCAAAGGTCACAACCTCTTAATAGTGTCCTGCGGCCTGTCTCAGGTTCAGCTGCCTCTCTCACACATAAAGATGCCTGGCTCTTCATTTTAGTGCTTTTGTAATGAGCTGGGCTGTTATTAGGCTTTTTACAACTTCAGCTATATGACCCATCTATTGAGTATTCATAACAGTGTAATTAAGTTTTAACTCCTTAATTCCCCTGAATGTATTGTGTTTTTAAACTTAAAGATAGATGCATGGTTTCCTTTGTATGAGAGGTGAAATATTTTGCTACCTTTTTGAAACCAAACCAGTTTCAACAAAATATACTGTGTTATATCAAGCAGAAAAGTAAATCGGTACGAAATTCAGATTTGAACAAAAAAAAATGTTCCTGTCCCTCGGATGAATATCCAGCTGCAGTGTTTTTTTTTTTGCCTTATTTTTTGAAGCAGTGGCTATATTAATCCTAGCTTTTCTATTATTAGTTTTTTTTTTTTTTTTGATGCACCGTCGCATTTCCCACATAAAAGCTTTTAATGTTTCCTAGAACGGAAAGCCTCACAATCCTGGGCAAACACAGGCACAGACAGACAGACAGGTGTGTTGGTAAACCCATGAAAAAAGGAGAACACACATGCACATATGCAGAGTTGAGTGGAAATACAGAGAGGTTGATGAAAAACGTTAAATAATGGTGTGTGATGACAAGTAAAGTTGATTTCAAACTTACTTTCAGCAGTGACATCTAATACTTGGGTACATTCAGTGTTCTGTAAGGGGCAAATTTCCCCCCACCTGTTTTCTTCATGGGGCTTTTTCATCTTGACTTTTTGGGAATTAAACTTTCAATCATTATGATAAAAGGTTATATCTGCGCAGCGTAATGTGCTTGTTGACAGCAGAATCCTCAAGCTACTTATCGTGAGTAGCATTCATCTTGTGTGCCCAGCTAAGAGCACATCCTGTGTGTGTGTGTGTGTGTGTGTGTGTGTGTGTGTGTGTGTGTGTAGGTAAACATGTGTTTAAAGACTAGGCTCTTTGCTACTAATGTCCCTGTCAGGTCAATTGCTTAAACAGCTGCACACTTGAGTATCCACACACACACACACGCAATCACAAACGCACACACACTCACACTGTCTCTCTCATACAATGCTTTAGACACACCCAATGACAAGTAGTGTGTATCACTTCTCTTTGCAACCAACCAGCTGTTCTTTACACTGAGATGATTAACAATATGACACTGAGTTCCACTTTGTTCCACCACCAGAGAAGTTGGAGCAATTCCAGATTCAAAGCCAGACACCATCTTATCAAACAAGGACAATCTTCCTTTAAAGGCAGATGCAAAAACCTTGAAATATGCTCGTGTGTGTGTGCGTGTGCGTGTGTGTGAACCCTGCATCACATGGCTCGGCCAGCCAGATGTTTTCTGGTCCTGGGATAATAATACCTTACAAGGAGGCAGGTGAGAAGAGGGTCATAATGCTCGTAAGTCCACATGCCATCTGTTTCAATTTATTCTGCCAGTGGAAATGACTGCCTTCACCTGGCATTAGTGAGGAAACACTTACCATTAGTCCTTGTTTGGTCCAGCCTTCTTTCAGTGGATCATGTCCTTTTTTTTTTAGGAAAGTTCTGCTCCTGCACTTGAACTATATGTTTCAGTCTCTTTTCATTGCAGATGCTTTGAAGTCAAGAGATGATATGTAGATGCCAAACAGATGGCTGATAGCATATACAGCCTTCTCTCTTTCTGTGGTCTTGTTGACTTCTCAAATTACAGTCACAACACACTTATGCCGGTTGATGAAACATGACACCTAGTGGTCTAACTTGTACACTGCAAGTTCAGTGAAGGAAGCCCATACAAGGCAGGGACGATTACGTGCTTAGTGTGAGTGGATATGCCCAGTACGTACAGTAGGTGTATATTTTCACCATATTATATATTGAAACGGTAGTCCTAATATGTTTTACTTTGTACCAAAACTAGGCCCTCCCCAGGGTTATTAATGTATGCTTTTTTTTTTTTGTCAGAGTCTGTTATTTCTTCCCTCCTCTTGAAATAATGAAAACACCCTTGAGACAACATGTCAAAACCATATAACAGTGTTCAATTGATACAACTTATCTAATTACATAGTCCAATTTAAACTTTAATATCTTTATAGAACGGCTTGTGTGTGCCACCAATGTAATCACTTAGAAAACCCTGACACAGAGACAGAACTGCTGTCCTCCGTGTATGGTAAAGTGCAGCTTTATGAACCGTGGTGCATGTGAAAGCTGTCTTCTACTATTTACGTCACCATCAGCTATACTGCAAAGGAAGGAATAAATTAAATATACATTTAGTAAGATAAAATAAAAAAAAACTCCTCCTCTCCCTTTTTATGACCGCCTCCCCCTCCTCATAATTTGTGTACAGTCCCTTATCATTGGCTTTCATTTCCCTGATCTCTATCACAGGAACAGTACGTCTTGCTCCTGCTGTGCACTGGGTTGGTCCTGTAGACTGTCAACCCACCGCTGCCACTGGCTTTATGGTTAGCCAAAACATCTGCTGCACTCACAACCACAACCCAAAGAAAGCGATGGAAGCAGGCACAGCTGGGACTTAGAGAAACCGAACGCAGCAACAGTAAACACAGTTTTACGTAGGCAGACACAAAATGAGAATGGTATCAAAGAAGACAAGAGTAGGGACAGAAAGAATGTGATTGTCTCACCAAGGGAAAGTAAATGATTTTGGGTGGATTTTGAGTAGAAAGAAAGCAGAAATTGCAAAAAAAGAGACCAGTTACAAAGTGATGAATCTGACAGATTTCCTCCACTCAAAGCCGACTCCCAAAAGCTGCTTCTGGTCTGCTTACTGTAAAAAAAAATAAAAGAACTGCATTGAGGGAGGAGAAGAGGGTGAGAAGAGCAGGGACAAAAGAGCTAAAAAAAAAAAAAAAGTTCAGCTGGGATAAGAAGTATACAGAGTGAGGATAAAGAGGGGAGAGTGTCAGGAGGAATGAATGCAAGAAGACAAGACATGTTTAGGGGGAAAAGGAAATAGCTGACACAGAAGAACGCTGAGAGATCCGTGTCAGGGAAGGTAAAGCAGTGAGAGGCAGTCAGAGAGAAAAGATCCCAGGAGACAGGAGATGAGACAGATAGGGGTGTGTTAGTAGACAGATTAGATTTACACAGACTTGTGATGACTCAGTGGTATTTCATTAAAGCTCACATATTACTGTCTTATTGTCTGGTGGCTTTCCCAACAAAATGAACGCTCCTGTTTACTCGCATGTCAAGCTCTGTGAATTACACCATAAATCAGTTGCTGATATTGGGCTCTCTGCATTCCACTTCATCTGAAAAGAGGCCTTTTCAAATAAAGCTTTTGGCTGTCTGCTGCGAGCCGGTTTCCTGTTTATTAGTGGATCTAGCGAGAACCAAACATTGCAAATTCAGTACTCTACATTATGTTCGCTCTTATGGGTTATGTGTTAGGAGGATGATATGAGAAGCATGAAGATATCTCCTCCAAGCTGCTGTTTTCTCACGCATGCACACACACACACATACACACACACACACACACACACACACACCTGTTGTCCTCCGTTTCACCTGAAACAACATTGTCTGTGTGTGCTGCAGCAGTCTATCTCTGAGTCAGCGGCGTGTTTGGGTCTCCCTGTTTCCCATGGCCAGGCAGCAGGCGTTGTTTTCATTCAAGACTTTCCCAAAACACCATTGTGTCGACAGCTTTGCTTACACAAGTGAGTGGAGTGGAAAGTTAACCATTAAATGCTGTCTTGGTGCAGTCGTCACGGGTGTCCTAATGACTACTTGAGTGCGGTGACTTCCCTAAAAAGCTTTACGCTGTATCAGTAAGAAAAACCTTCATGTTTTTTCATTTTATTTTTAGTCACGTCAGCCTTCACCTGCAAAATGTCACTTGAAGAGATGTGTAAACTGACCACAAAGAAACATAAAACGACTACAAAGAAACGCAAAGAGACACTAAATAACTACAAAAAGGGGCAAAACTACAAAGAGACACAAAATGACCACAAAGAGATACAAAACGACTCCAAAAAGATTCATAACGACTGCAAAGAGACATAAAACAACAACAACAAAAAAAAAGAGGCAAAACTACCACAAAGTCTGTCTCGCTCGCATGGCCGGGCCTTTTGCATGTTTGTGGCGAGAGGCCCATTGACTCATAATCCGTCCGTGATTGTCAAAATGACAATGTTGGTCATTCTGAACACACTGTTCCTGCATGAAATATATATCGACTGATGGATTGTCAGGAATTTGGTACAGACATTTAGGTATTCTAGAAGATCAATCTCAATGACTTTGGAGATTCCCTGACTTCATCTAGTGCCACCAAAATGTCCCTTTATCTATGAACACTTATGACAATACCTCTCGTAGCCTCAGAAACAGCTGTTAACATGTAAACATGCTAATGAAAGGCATGTTAGCATTATATTTGAGCATTTCGCTCAAACAATAGCCAAATACAGCTGAGGTAGTCGAGTAGGCTCCACTCGAATATGCCACGTATATACTGTGTATATATACTGTATATATATATATATATATATATATATACACAGTATATATACTGTGTATATATACACAGCAGTAGCTTATTTGGGGACTTTAAATGGTTTGATGACAAAGCTAGTACTGTTGGTAACCATCTTATGAATGCTGGAAATATCGGGAGGTTTTCCTGATCTTTGCAGACATTGTGTGAATGCAGCAATAGCCTGATGAATTTGAGGTAGGCATGATAATGAAGAGCTGAGCATGACAAGATGAGCCTGAGATGTCCTAAAGGAGCATTTTAATGGCTTTCCTTTTGGTAACACCCTCAGGCGAAATCGCCATTATTTGCCTCACTGGTGGTGAAAATCGTGAAGAAAAAAGTGAAGTACATTTTTAATCCACCTACTGAAGCGTTTTTGTTTTCTTGTGTGTAGTGAGCTTTACATCCTCACGAGGCCGCTAGCGTGGCTCCAGACTGTCGGTCTTGTTTTTATTTTTCAGTAACTTGTAAGGAAAGAGGGAAACTTCTTGTGCCAAAGTCTCAAGCTTCCCACATTCTTGTGCCTCAGCTTGCAGCCGTTTTTTTCTTTTCCTTTCTCCGACTTGTCTGCTGTTGTGAATTTAACACCTGCTTCCTACACTGGACCAGCACCCAGCAGTGGCCAGCTGAGGTTAAAGCCTCTCAGTGCTGTGGCTCTCAGGAAAACACATCAGGACAGAAAGGGACCAACCAAAACATGTGGAACTGCTCAGTGGGTCTACCATGAGAGTTTCACATATGATAATAATCAATGCAGTATAAAAATCTTTTTTTTAATCTGTTAGGCAAAAGCTTGCACATATTCCACAGAGATGGGGCAGTCTTTGATATTTACAAAAACTGTCTCTGGAGAAACAATTACTCTGTAAAAGCTCAATGTACAGTCCTCAAATACTATACTGTACATTGACGTGATATCACTAAAACCACAAACACTTCATATTTCCCACTTGAACGTCAACTCAAAGCGTACAGAAAGAATATGGAACAAATGTGCTTTGTTCTTTCCAGCTATGGCAAAGATGTTTCCAGTTTGGGAAGTCTTTAATGCATCATTCCTCTCCTGCAGAGCATGCATGGTCTATTATTCCCGGCATTTATTGTACGAAGCTCTCACACAGATAGATTTAGGCTATATCCAAGATTGCAGCTGAGTGGGATTCATTGGCAAAGCACATTGTTTTTCAAAAAGGGGATTGAAGTTCATGTTGAGGATTTGCTATAAACAGGATTTTGTGATATAATGACATGAGGACAGTATCATCTGGGATGTGGATATCTGAGCTGCTGCACTACAGGCATCAACAGAGGATTATAATGATGTATATTAAAGCCTGTTGTTAGGACAGTTTGCTCTTTTTTTGCCATCATTTTGTAAATCACACTTACTTTTCTATGAGTAGCTATTTCAAAAAATATATTTTCTGTATTATATGTTATTTATGAAGATTTAAGTCTCTTTTTGTAAGAGTCTGTAGACTACACTGACAAAAGGATGTATTTGTATCCCAGAGAGACATTGTTGTATTAAAACGTCTTAATATAACATCTCAATGGGAACAAAGCTGTTAAAGTGGGACAGAGGGAAAGCGATTCGAAATGTTTCAAGTGCCGCTGTCCTGTCTTTTATTAGCCTTAAAAATGGAGCATGACATGTAGAACTCGCAGGATTTACAATTACAAGAGAAAAACAAACATTTGGGAACATTTAATGTCACGCTGCATCGCTCGTTGGCACCTGAATGATCGATGAAAGATTAGCGCACACACATGCCTGCAAAGAGCCCCACTGACCCTGCTGGAATGTCCTTGAATGCACATATTTTCTCCACATGACCCTAATTTTCTCTTTAACACGCTACTCAAAACATGTCTTAAATCCTCGCTTAAGAGACATCAGAAATACCGCACACAAAAACACATCTGTGCTGTAGACAGATAGCGACTGGGAAAAGAAGCCTGGATTTTTATCCCTTCTGTTTGTTGAAAGAACAACCAAATGTCTAAATCACAAGCCCGGGCCCCCTAATCTTGACAGGCCGGGGTCGGGCAGGAAATGATGTCACAGTCACAGCAGCAGATCTCCAGACGCTGATAAGGTCGCTCTTCCTGGGAACGTGAAACAAGGGAGAGACAGATAACCCCTTTGTCTTCCCTTTGCTCCTTTCATCTTGTCCCATAAAGACAGGAGTGATTATAGCCAAAAGCTATTGAGACATTCGTCACTGAGACAGTGCACTTCATAATAATGTCACGGAGACATGCTTGAAGTGTTTGGACCTGATCCAAGAGCGGGATATGAATTATCAATGCTGAGATTGCTCTTCTCCCCTTGTGGTAAATCAAAACAACCTGCGACACATAAAGTTAATGAATATAGACTTGGAGAGTAAATGGAGTCAGGTAATTGATCCAAGAAGTGATGCGGGGGGTATACTGCCGAGAGGAGAGTTTATGTTTTCCCATTCTTTAACGACGATATTAGTGCGTACGCTCACTGTGAGTCATGCTTTATAAACCGTCAGGGCCGTGGGCTGCTGTGTCTAAGTGTACATGGGAGGTCATGGGGGCGAGTGTTGGTTTGAAGTAAATCACTGAAAGGGGTCCTGCTCACTCGCCTTAGGGGGCTCCCACTCAGTCGAAAGGAATTAGACACGGCGGGAGGGAGGGAGCGCTCAGGGTCTCATCCTGCTGTGTTTGCGTGCAAGGTTTATGTCTGCACTTACCAAATTGCAGTACATGTGCATGTTTATACGGTTGCTTAATGAACCCGTGTGGGTGTGTGCTCCAAACTTCCTGGCTTTAGCCGTAACTCCGGAACTCTCGCTCTCTATCTCTGTGTACATTTCTTCGTCCAGTTTCGTCTGGTTCTCGCTGTGTGTACCTGTGTGTTTATGTCTGCGTCTTTTTTTTGTTTTGTTTTTTTAAAGCGCCCTATCAAATCTCACCGTTCACTGACTCACAGAGCACAGAGCAGCCCCCTCCGCCGTCTCTCCGTTGGCTTGGATGGACAGCCCATCTGGTTTTCATGAAGGAGGGATCAAAACTGAGTGTCAGCCCGCTGTGGCCCGCTTTCATCCTCCCAGCCCTCAACTTCACCGTCACGTTTCTGCTGGGGAGACAGCCTGGACTAGTTTGGAACTTGACAATGAGTGAAACAAAAACAAAAGTAGATTTCCCCTCATTCTTATGAATCAGCTGGAGTCACAGATAGAGCCCGTAAGATTTCAGCTTATCACAGACATCTTGTATTGCTGAATGTGTCAGTGGATAAGTAATAACAAACTACAAAAGATATGTTTGAGGTGACTTTGAAACAATGACATCATTACATAGTTTCATCTCCAGTACATATCTTGGTCACAATTGAAATGTAATAAATCAGTCCTCTTTATGTTATGTGTTGGAAAACCCATATTGGCAGATATTTCTGAAACTCTTAAAGTTGCTACAATCAATATTTTTATATGAATCAAATGACTGCCTGTATAATGCGACAGGTGTCGCTTGTCATGACAACAAACCCATTTTTAGACCAATTTCTAGGTGAATCTAGCGGGCAGTTTTTCGCAAAAAAAGCCCTGATAAACCAACTGTACACAACCTGCCCAGCGCCAAACAGCAAACAGACAAAGTTAGCAGGTGAACAGTAAAGCATTTAGCAACTAAAGAGCTGGATATGTTTCTGGAGAGTTGGTGGCTGAGACCAAATACAGAGCCAAAAGGAAAGTGAATATTGCACTAACATTTGCCAGGTGGCCGAAAACACAACTCTAAAACAGTTCTAATGTTGCTCCATAGCTCCTGGGTTTGTGAATATTTTAGCAACCCTTTGCTAACACATTTTCCAAATACATACATATATACATATACATAGACATATATATATATATATATATACATATACATTAGCTTGTTTCCATTGTAAAAAATCAGTCAATGCAAGTTTTAATATTGATCTAACAAAAAGTGTAAAAAATATTACTGTTAAGTAGAATGACCATTATTTAATTAGTATGCATATTAGCATATATATATAACGTCCTCCAAGTACCCTCTGCTGCCTGACATTTCAGTTTTTAAAAAAAGGTTACAATAAAAACCTTAATATTGGGGAGGTGGTAGTGATATTCCTGTGGAATGTTCAAGACACAAGTTGTGAGAGAATGAAACCAAAGAAGAGAAAAGGGGAGTGGAAAAGTGTAGCACATTTCAAGAACGTCACCTATATAGTTCTGTGGTTTAGGGTGAGAGACAAATCAGCAGGGCTTTCTTTCTGTGAAAGAAAAACATGTGAGGAATGCTCAAAAGACTGCCGTTCCTGCAGAGCGGGAAACCACAGATACCTAGAGAATTAGAGAGAAAGGCAGAGGCTTATGTTTCATATTTCCAGCTGCAACTTCCTCAATAAAGAGGAACTTTTAATTAAAGGAAATAAATTCTGCTCCTTCTCCTCGTGATGAAAATATATATGGACTCTAACGTAATTACTGGAATTTGAACGAACAAACAGACATAGGTTGAGGCCAAGCGTGAGCTGCCTGTCTAAACCATCTCACTCGCGCTCATTCTCAGACAGAAATAAACGGTCGCCTGTCAATCTTTTTTCTCAAGGAATGCCTCGGTGATGAACCTCGCTTTTTGCAGCAGGAGGTCTTGGGTTTCATACTCTATACATCTTCCAAATCCAGATGTAAAATGTAGTCCGGAGGGTGTAACCCTGGATTCCTCCGGCCTACTGTGGAAGAATGGCAACACTCTTCACATGCCTGCTGTTTGGCACAGACCTCTGCAGGGAAGCCCCCTCTGCTGTTTCTCCCTTTGATACGAGTCAAAGACTGGGCAGTCTGCCGGAAGACAATTGCTGAAGAAAGGAAATGAGAAAGCCCGGAGCAGACAGTGGAAGTCTAGGAGGGACCGGAGAGAGGAGAAAGACTGACTTAGCCTTTAAAAAAGCCCCCAGTGATTAAAATAGAAAGAAAAAGGGGCCACAAACGAGGGGCTGGATTTCTGCACCTCTCTGATTCCGGGCCAAAGCAGCATGTAAGCATCCGTGTGTTTACATGCATGGCAAAGTGGGATGTGGGAATGTTTCGATTCTTACATTACATACAGTAACACACACTTACACTTAGTGTGTCTGTGCAGACTGGCATGCTTTTGTGTGTCCATTTGTTGCATATTGTGTCTGTGGGTGTGCTCGGGTATGTGATAAAGCCTGAGTGTGTTTGAGAGAGAGAGAGCGAAGAAAGCCTCGAGGGGGATTTCCTCTGAAAGGGAAAGCTTTTCTCCTCCCCCTCTCAGACACTCTCTTACTCCCTCCTTCTCTCTCTCTCTCTCTTTCTCTCTCTCTCTCTCTCACCCCCTAAACACTCAGAGTAGCCAGAGAAGTGAAAGAGAAGTGAAGCTAGAGGATCAACAGGCAGCCTGGCATTTGCTGCTCTCTGTGCTTCACACTCAAGACTTGTGGACAATCTATGGAGAATGGGAATTACTTTGGTTACCTTTCGATCAAGACAACTCACTGTCATGTGGATGTACTTCAGTCGAGTTCTGTTGTTGATGCTCTAAACATGGCAAGTCTCTCAGCACGGAGCCCAGGGAGGTTGTCTGGATAGGATTATCAGGACCAAAAATGAAAAAACGTTCTGCCTTATAGAGGAAAAAAAGCAAAGATGGTAAAGTAACATCAAAGTAACACAAGTTTTTATCCTAGTTTGATGTCTCGCCTGTTGTTACTTTCTGGTTTAAGAGTTAAAAGTTCTCCACTGACCCAGCAACAGAGACCTGGACAAGTGACTTTGTTTCTCTCTGGGGCTTTGCCAGTCATGTGTGACTGCAATGTTGGAAGCCTCATACATAGCAACTAATGCATTTTATATGCTTTTACCAAACTTTTTTTTTTATGCATCCACACTGTGCACAGTATTGATGCACCGTCTTCTCTTTTTATGAAACCTTATCTTTGTGACATACAAAGGCAGCACAAAGCGATGTAACTGCACTTTTCAAACCTTTGTTGTTATCCTGGGCACAGTTGGTGGGGCTGTTTCACATCACCAGCCCACGGCATCTCAAGCTTTTTTAAGTGTGTGCACACAGACAAAGAGTGACAGAGAGAGGCACATTGTCTTTTGTTTTGCATCTTTAAGTCCTTTGTTTAGGACTTAATTGATGTGGATGGCACACATACTTGAGTGAGTGGAGAGTGTTCGGGGTATAAACTATTTGACTGCTTTGCATGTGCGCATAATGGAATTCTCCAGTTCAGTGTTCGGCACTTTAAAAAGTTCAAACCGCGGGGCCGGTCTAATCCCGGGCACAAGAAGAAACTAATTAATGACGAGGAGTGAGCCTTAAGATAGGAACAGGTTTGATGATGGGTTTGTGGGAGGATGCGGCGTCTTTGAAGTTTTATTTATTGGTTGTTACTGCTGCGAAAAACGTCAAATGAATGCAGATGAAGAGTTAGGGTTAGATGAGGATCATAATGAGGCATATTTAGCTTCTCCTCTCTTGTGTTCAGCTTTCTATTTATAAAATGTGCTTTTCTACTTTATATGGAAATCATAACATCTGTCCAAGCGTGCCAGATAAATGCTAGCTTTAAAGAGAGCAGGAAGGAAGGATGTTTAAAGGAGTGCAGACTTGGCTGCTCATCGTGGCCACCACTGTACTTTGTCCTCCCTTCACATGCACTGCTGCACTTGTTTGACCAGCTCTTACAGCCCCAACTGTTTGTTTTACTTATAGCAAGACTAATGTCGTCTTTGGTGACCACCCTCCAACTTCCAGTCACGAGCCGGCAGAGTCTAAATTATTAGATTACTGCACCGTGCATGACCAGGAGTTCCAATCTTGGGTAAACACGAAATAACACAAAGCCCACAGTCCTGACTTGCTGGTGTAAATTGTATTTGCCTTTACAGGAGTTACTGTGTGACAAGGACAGCCAAGAGAGTCATTCATTCACCAGCAAGGTCAAAGCACTTTCTTCTTCAGGCCTTACAGCAGCACGGGTTTCATTCATTGTGCATTGAACATTGTGATAGGTAGTATTTGCAGCGTTGGTGTCCGTTGCAGAATTCAAAGTCTATTCAAAGTTAATGCAAATCCTCAAAGCCTGCATGAGATTTGCTCTTGGGTTTTGGTTGTGCTCTCGTCTTGCCAAAACATGTTTAGTTTAAACTCAACAGGTCTTTCTGCGATTCATCCGAAATGGCGTCCGAAAAATGCCATTAGCAAAAGGATATTTTAGAAGGGAAAGTGAATGATAGTCTATTTAGCCTTGACAAGGAAAAACATTACATCATGTTTTTCATCATTTATAACAGGGAGATAATCTTTTTAAAGTGGCTTTGGGGCATACAGTTGCCGATTTACACATCCAGCAGATACAGAGCAACATTAGCATTAATCTGCTTGTGTCCACCTGCTGAATGTACTGCAAGATGAATATTCACTCTCCTTTTAGTCTCCTTTTAGCTCTGTTTTGCTCACAACTCCTCCTATCTGGCCCTTTAGCTGCTAAATGCTCCTCTGCAGTTTGGTGCTGGGCAGGTAGAGCGCAGTGGGTTTATCAACATTTTTTGTTGTTGCTACAAACGACCTGCGTCTAAAATGCTAATATAATGTTGCGGGCGTTAAACCAAAACAATGAACTGAAAGACGCTAAGATGCTCAGTAGAGCCGGGAGAATCTGCAGAGTCGAGTGATAATTCTCGGTGAGTTTGTTCTAAAACGCGACCACCTTTCACACGCGAACTCTTAAGATATTTCTTATGGCAGCTTTAAGTCTCTAGATAACTCGCAGCAACAGTCACTGACTTTCACATGTCTGCTGCATATCATCAGTCAGATATGCTCATTCATCACAGTGCATTTTTCAACCCCTCAGCTTAGAGTATACGAGCATACCATAATCTATTAACCGTTGGAAACAGGCTGTGTGAGAGCATCCAGAGTCTGATTGGCCGACAGTATACATACTGGCCTAGCTATAAAGGGTCACAGCTGTCTCTCTCTCTCTCTATCTCTCTGTCACAGCCAGGGGACAGACATCAGTAGCTCGGTCTGTAATAAGTCATCACATCTTGACAATACTATGGTATGTGCTCCCTTTGGCAGACAAATAATACTTCCTGCCCACTGTTTCACTTGCTGTGATTTCGCCAAATTGCTACAAAGGGAGACAGGGAAAATCGAAACAATAAACTGATGTGATTTAAAGAGAAAATATGTATAATTGCAGACATCTGCCCCATGGAGCTGTTTGAGCCAAATCATTTCTATCTTGCTTCAATCAGCGAGTCGAGTTTCCGAGAGTTGTCATGGAGCTGTGAACCATATTTTCAGTATGTTTATTATCTCTGTTTCACAAAAGTGGGTCAAACTCAACTGAGGCTGTGCAGTATATTTTGAAAACAGAGCCATTGCCAAGTGTTTGGGGCCAAATATCTGCAGCTATAGGCTGTCTCCGAGTCCGTGTTCAGCATGCATTGTCTCTAGAAACACAGTCACTAGTGTCAAGTGTCATTTCCTTCCAAACGTTTAAAAGTCACTGTTGTTGTTGCTCTTTTGGTTGCTTTTGGTTGCAATTCATAAGAATCCGTTTTTGTTTTTTTTGGCTTACATTCAAAACCAGCGGAACAACTTCAATTGTATCCGTCGGCAAATCAGAGGTAACACATTGTGTGGCGAGGTAACATTTACTGAAGCATAACCTTCAGTGTGTATGCTGTGTAGACTGCTGTGCCGTTTGGCTTTGCTTGGAGTTGTGCACTTGTTTGCGAAGCTCAGGAACGAAGAGCAACAGATGTCAGCGTTTAGTACACTTCTTGTAAACGCACACTCACATGCTGACCAACAAATCCCTTGTGTTAGGGCTTAATGGATTTCACAAGGCCTTCCTTTAATTGTATGTTTTAATCCTTTTTCAATTTTTGGGCCAATTTAACATTGTGAGGTGAACTATGAGAGCTATTAAGGTGTGTTGCAGTCTCCAAAAACAGAGCATTGTAGGTCATATTCCTGATAGTTTGCCAGAATGCAAGCTTTGGGGAATAAGCTGAGATCCAGGAGTTGTTTTGTCATGTTAAATGGGAGCGGTTCAGTATGAATCAGTCATGGAGACATTCCAGAAAAATAAAAGTCAACATGTAACTGCATTTTCTAGTCGTTGCGACCACTCAAAAGGGCTTTACAACGCATGTCAGCATTCACCCATTCACACACATTCATACAGAGTCAGAGGCTGCCATGGAAGGTAGCAACATGCTCATCAGGAGTGATGCATTCACACACAGCAATTTGAGCAATTTGGAGTTCAGTATTTTGCCCAAGGACACTTCAACATAATCGCAGGGCTTTCCAACATTTCAGTCACACATGACTGGCCTGTCCAATCATCAATCTTTTTTGTTAAGTGCATCCAAAACAGTGGTAGACATTGTTTCAGAACACCGTTTTTTATTTTTTTATGTTACATTTCACAACGTGTGGTTGCCATGAAGGGCGGCCGCGAGTCAGTTTTTGATTTCAAAAGAGACGACAGCAGTGATTCATGTCGGATTCTGACACACTCGGTTGATTTTCCTACAAAATGGGAAAAAGGTTACGTGATAGAATATTACAAGCCAGACGTTCATTGTTCTTTATTTTCAGATTGAGGGTGCATTAATGGGTCATTGTGAAATCAGATCTCAGCTCACCCTCACAGACCATAAACTGGCTGGTTTTAAATTCTTGGATCTCATATATGAGAGGAAAAAAAAGGCCGAACCAGAAACCTGACACACTATTAATGTGGCTACAGACATAGCTTGAGTTCTTAAAAACGACACAATTAATGAACAATAGGAACCCTGCCAGACTAAAGGGCTGATAGTGTACACGCACCATGTTCACTCCTGGTGACTCTAAGAAACGATGAAGGGGTTTTGGCTTGTAGGGGCTTTTTAAAAAAAAAAAAAAAAACGTTTTATACCAGTTAAAAGGATTTAAGATGGCTTAGCTGAATGGAGTGCCCCTCTGCTGAGTTTAACATACATACACAAAGACAGCACTGTCTCGCCGCCAAATAGGAGATACCGCATGTTTGAGGAGGAAAACGGGAGAAGAATAACTGAGAGATACTGGTTACACGTTTTTGATTATGATATGACTAAGATACATCATAAAATCTTGACTATGATTGCTTTAAGACTCCTCATCTTCCCATTTTTAGGTTTGGTGCAAAACAAGTCTGTATAAGCTGCAAATTACCCTTTCTTCTTCCTATGATAACATTTCTGAATATTAACCATACTTGTGGTTAGGTGTTATATCCCATCAGCCCTCTGTGACCCACGCTGTGATTGGCTGACGTTATGGCTGAGTTGGTGGTGTGTCATCTGAGACTCTTGGACATATCTGCGTGTCCGTACGTGCAGAATTCAGGCAGTCTTCAGGATTTACTGGCAGGTCTTGAGTCAACTGTCACTTCTGCTTATGTTTTGGGTATAGCCCGGAGGTGCAGTGACAGTCCGTTTCTTATGAGGATTTCAAGCAAATGTGATGACCAGTCAAGACAGAGACATCAACAGACCTTTTCAGCATGTCGCATCAGGAGCTGCGTCCATTTAGTTGAAGTTAATCTTCTTTAAAATCACATTCTGGTCCGCTTACTTACTCTAATCTGTTGAGCCTTTGTAGCTGATGACACACATACACATTGTGCATTACTACACACCTTGACAGCTTGTTTATACTGTGGCTCAAATCTGGGTCCTGACTCTCTTTAGCCAAAGCCCAAGGCAATGTGGAGGAAACCTGTCATTATCTGCTTAATACTCAACACTGAAAAAAACTCCCAGGGTGCCTGAAGGGTGGACAAGACAAAGAGAGATGCCTGTTGTCCATACCTGCATGCCAATTTAGGTCAAAACAATGATCTTTGTTTGGAGACTGATGCTATTTCTACAGTTAAATCACAGGCTGCACTGGACAATAGTGGGCAGGGAGGGAATCCCCTTGTGTTGAATGTGTAGAGGAGGCGAAGGTGGAATGTGGTCGTCAGCTGGACATCGATCAAGTCCCAACGTCTCTGCAGGCCAAGATAAAGGTTGAGGGTTTAATCCTGATTGAACGCTCCTCACTGGCTGATTGTGGGAGTAAAAATAAGTATCTACTCTGTCAACATGAGGAAGCGAGCGCTAGACACTGCACACTGATATACAGTGACGACTTGTGTTGTCGTGAGGATGCAAGGAAGTGATTGTGTCTGGGTGCTCAAAACAAGACTGAACAAATTGCTGTTAACCGGGAGTTTTTGTAAATGAGGAAACTGTTAAAAACACAAGAGGAATGCAGATAAAACAGCAGAGAGACTAAGACTTTGATGCAACATTGCAGGCCTACTGCACACTGTAAATGAGCGAGCAGCTTTTACCTTACTATGGGTGTGAAAAGACCAGGAAACTTCAGCAAACATCTCAGAACCTGCATTCCCGGCATTTAGAGAGGCTATGCCTTGACATCACTTTTTCATGTCGTGTGCGACCTGTTCGCCACTACTGAGTGCCCATACGATCCCTCTATTACTACTATAAAATGGGAGAGCTGTAATATTTGGAAGAAACAAACATATCTTGAAAAAGTAAAAGGTCATGCGAGTCATTAATGTTCTGTGCAACACGCAGAATGTGATGAATCTAAAAACATGAGGACTAGAGAAGTGAGTTTTCCATGGGTGTTGATAATGTTCCAACTGCGGACGCTGAATATTTGCACGTCTGCCAGTCACATGCATATACTATATTGTGTGGCGAAGTTGTGAATAAATTCATAAAGTTCTGGACATGTTATTTTTCAGATCCTATACTGAAATGCACAAGTATTTAGCTAGGACACAATTTTGCTTTGTCTCAGAAGAATTCCTGCTGAATCTTTCACAGTTCAGGCCTGTTTTGCATGTTCACTACCCACAGTTCATTTGGCTGGCTAGCCTGTCTGAACTGGGTCCAGGTGAGCAACGCTTTGTAAAACCTCCAGAGGGCCTCACTCATATGAATATCACAAGCCAAACCACCCACAGAGAGGAGCTCCAGTATTTGTTTTGAGAAGTTTATCCAGGCATAGGCGTTTTGTCGTTTTAGCTAGAGTGTTAACAAAAAGAGGTTTAATTCTCAAACAATTTTGAAGAAATATTATGATAATAAGTCACTAATGTTTTTTTTAAAGGTTGAATTTCAGCGAAGGGTTGATTTAAAATCAGGCTACAGACACGCTCTTAACATTTTGTCAAATCATCAATGAAATCTCAAAGTCAGGGAAACGATTGAAATTGAACATTGTACAGCGACTTCACATAGCTGTGTATTAGACATGACCTTTGGTTTAGCGTTAGCTTTGAGGAATACAGTAGAACCCAAAGTTGAATGGCTGCACAGTCTAAAACAGCTGTGATGCATTACCATACAAGAGCCAGCCTCGAAGGTATTCTGCTCTCCATTTCCTAATCTATTGTGACAGATGTGCACAATCAGAAAAAAGGAAGCATTCTTTTGTAATGAGGACATACAATGTCTACAAGAGAAACAAAGACTTTGCGTAAGTGGTCAAATATTGATATTGATTTACATCCAACATCCCACATTTCATGCGGTTGATTACCAATGTTTTAGGTAACAGTGAATGTAAACACTAAACTGAGTCGTACAATCAAGGTTGAAGGATTTATTGAATTATTCAGTGACTCATGAAACCGCTTTATGACCTTTGTTCCCAACGTTTCATGACTGTCCAAGGTGCTCACATAAGCATCCGTTAGCCAAGCATTCAGCGCAGTAGTCCCAGTGCTAACCAGTGTGAGGTCTTTGAAGCTGCTGCACTTGTGTTTACCCTGGGCTGGTCTCTGCTCTCGGTTAGGCCATCAAGCTAAATGAGGAGGGGGGCTAAAAACAGACTCCTTTGTGGGGCTTGGAGGTTGACACAGCAGGGTACTGTGAACTGATTGTATGAATAGCACGCCTGCTGTGGTTAGCGGCTAAGACCTGTCCAAATCCAGAGTAAGCTTGTACTTTGCTGTAACGTCACCACGAGGTTCACACTTTTGGTTTTTAGTGAAATGTCTCGATAACTATTGGATGTATTGCTATGAAGTTTTTTTCCGGATATTAATGTCCCCCGCAAGCTGAATACTAAGGCAAAGCAAGTTTATTTGCATAGCACCTTCAAACAACGAGACAATTCAAACTGCTTTACATAAAATAGAAAGGCATTAAGAAATTATTTTAAATAAACACAAAGCAATATAAAAAGGCACACATAAATAGGATTCTGGCTTATGACTTAATACCTGCAATATTAGTGACATCCAATCAGCCGTGGCTGCACTTTGGGTTTATTGCTAATTAGCAAATTGTTAGCTTGCTTATATGCTGCGGTGGTGAACATGGTCAAAATGACACCTGCTAAACAAAGCCACTGTGTTCATGTTAGCATGCTGACCTGCTGTAGGTAGTATTTAGCTCGAAGCATGCCTGTCTAAGTAGAAAGTAAGGTACAGCCTCACAGAGCCGCTACCCTTTGTTAAAAAAGCCTTACAACAGCATAGTACTGTAAAGTAATTGTTTGAATCATATGACAATTTACAACAAACTGACAGGCAAAGCCCAGAAGTCATTATATTGTATCTCTTTTATTGTAAAATCCAATCAAAAGTCCAGTATTTGCAGTGTTCCTTTGATTACATTAAATTCCTGGCTTTTTACTAATCTATGTTGACAGCCCTCAAAACACTGCCACCTTAAAGTCATGCCATCGGGTGGCTCACCAAAAATGCTTTAAAGCTGGCCTCTTTTCATCCGAATAGTTTCCCTGTGTGTAGCTAGACGTCACCAATGGCACAGCTGGTGCTGGCAGCTAATCTAATGCAGACATTTGTACACGCAGTAAACACAAGCCTTTTGAGAGAAAATGGTGTCATTTCACGCACTTGAATCTTTATGGTCATTTTTGACGGGACTGTGCGATTCTTTGGTCTGCTTTGCTTCTTCTTGTCACTTTGAATAAGATCAGATGCTGGCCCTGGTCTGTTACAAATATACCAGTTTAAATGAAGCATATCCTGGCCAGACATGAAACAAGTTGCACATACTCATGCAGGACAGACTTAATCATGTCCAGATACGAAGCTGATTAGGCTCAACCAAAATATCCCTCGACACTCGAAAGATGACACTTTTTTTAATTTACCTCAAAGCCTTTTGTTAAGTTAATAGAATTGTTTGTCATGTTTAGATTTTGGTGAATTGGATGTTTTGCTGCAGCTTTTAGTTTGTGAGAGATAATAATGCCTTTACTAATACAGGTAGGCCCAGTAATAATGCACTGATCCAAGAAGTGCACTCATGCAGAAAGGTTTATCACTTTCTCTTTCTTTTTTGTTCTTGACTTTAAAACCGAAAATCAAACTCTTTGAGGTATTGCAAACGAGCACAGCGAGGTGTAAAAGGCCAAGGAAAATATTTTTCCAGTCATTTTGCATTTGTTCTATCTTGGTCAGTCATGTGGCCCTTGTTCAAAGAAATCCGTGATAGAATAGACATTACGTTGGAGATTCGTGGTCCACACTACACACTCGGGGTACTCATTTTCACACACATTTGACACACTTGCACAGTACAAGTCATTAGATGAAAAAAGGCCATTCAATTCAGATATAAACCACATTATTTAATAACTGCAATGGCAGGATTTCTGTTCGAGGGCAGCTATTTTAATGTCAGAAGATAGTCAAGATTTATTAGGCTGGAATTAAATGTTTTAAGATTTATGTGCCCTGTTGAAAGGTCAATACAATTCTCATTTGAAAAGAATGTGCAGATCACACCACTCCTTTATTCATGCACGGACATTGATGTTCTGTTAAGCCTTCATTATATGCACAGCAGTTGTTTTCTTGCGATAGATTGTTGTAAAGTGTTTTTTTTAAATATCTGCAATCTTTGTTTTAGGGTTTAGTTGAGTTCCTGTGGCTTTGACACACAAACACTTGGTCAAATTAGGTCCAAAAGTAGACTATTAAATGCAACTTTGATTTCTTTCTCAGACAGGGACGGTTTGTGATGAAGTAACTGTATCATCTACATAAGTAGCTTACTTTCCTATGATCTATTGTTTTGTGTTTGCTGGTATTCTTGAGGTGGGTTTAACCACAGTCTACAAATAATAATGTTATTACACAAACGTCACGTCACCGACCACCATCTCTTCTTGTCCTCCAGAACCCAGAATCTTTGGACTCGTCCATCCAGGGCGCCCTCTCGGCCCTCTTCCCTCCTTTCGAGGCCACAGCGCCCATCGTCCTCAGCCAGCTGTTTCGCACCATCGAAGAACGTTACCACGGTGATGCGTTACAGTGTCTGCTGGACTTCCTCATCCCCTCCAAACACCTGCTGGAGAGTGTCCAACAGGCAGCATGTGTGAGTATCAATACATCTCAGTGGATACATCTGCACTCGCACACATTTTCCTCCTCTCTCTTAGAATATGTCGCAATAACAAAACATACAGACATGATACAATTACACTCGGTGGCCACTTTCCACCAATGGCTTTTATTGAAAAAAAAACTCTATAGCACAAAGTATAAAAGAAAAGCCTACACATGTACAATCTATTGCAGTTTTAAACAGCTCCTATAATAATCTTAAAAGCTCTTACAAAGCTTATGTTTAGTTTTGTTGACATTGTCAGGAAATGTGCAAATTCAATTTCATGTTTAAGTCATAGTTTAAGGTGGTTTTGTCCTCTCTATTTACATACATGAGGGAGTCAGAACATTACAAACGCCTCTCAATATAATGCAGTCCAGTACAACACATCACTAACCTCAATGACATTGAAATTGAATTAACACATACGACAGTGTACAAAAAACATAAAGGATTTGGATATTGGAGTGCATTATAAAGTGGCCACTGAGAGTATTTTTTACATTCAGTGTGTCATATCGAGATATGACTTTCTCCGGTGTCCATTGCGAATAAACGTCCATATATCCGTTAAATAATCACAGATGAAAGACACTCCTTAAAAGTACAGAACTTCCCTGATAATCATTGCGTTTTTAAGTTTTCTTCAGTATCAAAGTCATCCAGTAATAATTGTCTTTACATCCATGGGTAAACTGCAAAAAAAAAGAACAGCTAATAGCTGATTCGGCATGCTTTGAATGTTGACAATTTGCCAAATTTAATCAAATATAGATGAAAAAAGGAGATATAGCCCACAGCGTCCATGCCGACATCATACTTCCTGTTTACATTCCCCAAGCCCCCATGGGAACTGTAGTTCCAAATCCAAAATCACTCCTCATGAGCAGGTGGCAGCATCTGCCTCTGTAGGAAAGTGTGTGTGAATGGTGAAGGCTGACATGCGTTGTAAAAGCGCTCTGAGTGTTCGCAAAGACTAGAAAAGTGCTATATTTTTTAAAAAACTGTACAAATTAAACCAAAATTACACTGAAAACAAAATGTTGTGTTTTTCTAGGCTGGATACTCCGATGTGGTTTTCCGTTGTGAGGGCTGGCCTCTGTGTCTACATGACAAAACAGTCATCCAGTTAGCGCCCGTGAACCCTTTGCTGCTGCGTCCTGGAGACTTCTATCTACAGGTGGAACCTTTCGGGGACCAAGCAGCTCGCGTTGTCCTCAAAAGTCTTCTGGAGGAGGGTTGTCGAGAAGTGGAGGAGACCCCCGTCCCTGAGACTTCCTACCCCTGCATCTTCACTGAGGAATGGCTGCAGGATATCAATGAAGGGCGTTGTGGAACTCCTCTGTCACGTTGCTTGCTTTGCACAGATCAAGGAGTAATCAAGTTGCCCTGGGCTAAAATAGCCAACCCAGAGTTTTTAGACAAGCCTAAGATCTTGCCCACTTATCGTGAAGCTCCTCCTGAGCCAAAACAGATCTCAGTTCCCTCCCATTTCAACTCCTCCACTCTCCCGATGGAAGCCATGTTTCTTCCTGCCAAAGACAGGAGGCCAGCATCTTTGAGACCCGTGGACAGTTCTTCCAAACTTGTCAAAATGGACCATGAAAGACGAACCCCCAAATCATGCCCCAGACCGTTAATCAAACCCGTTGGTTGGGTTTCTCCTAATACCTGGGACAGTCGTAATAATCGAGAGATTGAGGGCGATTATGTAGATCTGGTGGATATCGCCAAAGGGAAGAAGTACGTCGAAAAACAGAGCCATCCAAATCCACCCAATTCAGTTTTGTTCAAACCTGTCAGACCACCGCCTCCTGTACCGCTGGGCAATAGTGTTCCCTGTGGAGGCACCCTTCAGTACGCAGAGAAGCCTTGTACACCATGCAGCCAGGGAAGGCTGGGGCATGAGCTAACTGATCAAGACTTGAAGTGTAGGTACAGAGAATCGTACGTGGCAGCACTGAGAAACCCAGTCGCTTTTGAGGGGGGGAGTGTAGACCTCCTGGCTGCCCTAGAGGAGGCCGGCCTTTGTGAAGAGGGAGAGCTAAGATCCAAGGGTGCATTTGATGCTCAAAGAGACAAACTTGGAAACTTTTGTAACCGTTGTAATAAACCTGTGATAAGTAAGGAGCTCTGCCAATACAGACACTGCTGTGAACCAACACCGGGCACCTTTGCATCTTGCCTCAAAGACCTTCCTACGAGTTCTGAATCAGAAAACCTCATGAAGGAATCACCCAAGATCTTGAAATCCACCCCTGGTTTGAGCCATAGTCACAAAATTCAGATGAAACTTATTTCCCACCAATCAGGACTTAATGCTGGTGTGCATCCAGGATCAGATGGTGACATTAAACCACACCATAAGGTGGAGGTTGTGAAACCATCAGAGAAACACAAAGTTAAGGTTAGGTCTCTGTCCACTGTGTCGGAGACTTCTAAAGGGAGTCCACTTCTCTATAAAGTCAACAACAGGAGCCACAGTGATATCTGCCCTGAAACAATAACCAGCATCATGCAGTGTAAGAAAGGTGAACTGTTGGATCAGGTGACTTTGAAGCTGGAAAGACTAAAGTCCCCTAAAAAAGGTAAGCATCCTCAAGTTAAGGCTGAAAGTTCAAACTACGTTTATTCTTTTTTTTCCTTTCCTCTCTTCTTTCTAACCCCCGCCCACACACAACGTTTGTACATTGTTATTACTGCACACACAGCCGTTTATTATGATCTGTTGCTCAATGCTTGAAGGGCAACTGAACATTCACGCCAAACAGACCGATTGAAACTCGACCGTGACCTCGCGTGCCTTCGGGAATGTGCTCCACTGAGATCATAAAGGCTCTTTAGAAAGAAAAGTTCAAAGGTCAAAGATCACGTTTGAGTACAATCTTCTCCCACTGCTGTCTGGGTTCTTCGGCAGTACGGCTGCATTCACGCTATTCCCATTACAGAGGGAGTGAACGGAAATAGCCTGGTGCACCCCGATGAAAGGGAGGGCCTGAACCCACTGGTTAAAAAGAAAGAGTGGAGCATTCCTCTAATGCAGAGAGACAGCATAACGTGCAAGAAGGAGGTTTCTGTGTCAACTGCACCCGCTGGCATGCACCTTCATGCCCTCAGAGGGGCATGTTGAGATCTTGACAGGAGACATGTTTGTCATGGACTGTTAAAGCAGTAAAGACAGAGCACAGGCGACGCTTTGTTGGCCCTAAGGAGAGGCCAATTAGGATGTTTGAAATCAAAGCCAGGCTTAGTAGCAAGGCCACTGCAGTGTTTTGTTACAGAAACCAATTCCAATGTTTAAAAGCTGTTTGCAGCTTTGCAGCTGCATCCATGTTGATGGAAGATGATTAAGATTTATGAATGAAGAACTGAATAATTACTGTGATGTAAAAGGGCAAAGGATGCTGGCCAAAAAAAGGGTGACGGGAGTTGATAGTTTATAGGAAATGTTAACGCTGTCTTGGAAGAACATCCTCAAGAGACACAGTCTGATGACACACACACACACACACACACACACACACACACACACACACACACACTTTCTTGCAATGATCCAATTATACTTTGATTAATTTGGTGTTCTTTGGTTTTTCTGTGGGAGGACAACTATGTTTGTGTTTACTGTAATGCAGACTCCCAGTCAAGTAGGAGTGAAACTCTCTCCTCCGCAGATGGACCAGACCCTAAACTCCATTACTCAAAGATAGAAAAGCCATCTCCTCAACTTCCTGTTCAACTTCCTTCTGCAAGTTCTGACACTCCTCAGCCGCCACAGGCTGATGAATCAGGTTTCAGAAGCATCGGGGGTCTGCTTGAACTGAACATTATCAGTTTGCCAGGTATTTGATTTCTGAACATTCGCCCAAATAAGTACTTCTGTACGATTTCTGTGTCTCAACAAGTAACTATCAAAATCATGTTATACTGTGCCATCACGACATTTGTCAATAAAGGAATGATTTTGAATAAGTCAATCTTTGCACCTTTTTTTGAAAGAAAAAAAAGAAAGATATGTCACTAACTTTTTCTCTCTGTTCTGTAAACCCTCAGGCAGCAGGGACAGGACAGGCAGGGCAGTGGTGGAGGTCCACGGTGGCAAAAAGGAGTGGACGTCCCCTCTTGTGTCATCCCAGAATGTCTGTGAATTACTGCTCTACTTACACACCATACCAAGGTACTGAAAACAATTATTAGATATATCTGTATATAAAAAAAAGCCAAATATCGGTTATTGAGATCTTCTATGGAATGCTGTTGTTAGGTCTTGACAGGGTAACTGCTCCAATGTATGCTGGTATGCAATAAGAGGTCTGACCACAAGAGGGCGGCAGACACCATTAAAAATATCTCTGGTGTCCAGTGCAGGCTTTTAATAATGTGACTCATGCTCTTGCATCCAGACTGTGATCCCTTACGCTCACCCCTACTGTTTTAACACTGATAAAACAATATATTTAATGCAGAATCACAGCTTTAGTACTGAATAATTCTGCTTTATGTAGTACTGTAAGATCAACTGGCACTAATAGTGTTAATACTCCCCCTCAAGGTCTACTAGTGCACACTTTAACAGTGTTATTTGTTTACACTGGGTATAATGGAGTCTTTGAAGCCATTTCACCAGATAGCTTGGCCTTCCTCTGTCCCCTCTAAGGAGCCATAGCACAATAGTCACTGGCCAGGCTGGCTGCCAACTGTCTGGTATGCAGCGCCTTGCGAGAATTAGCAGCCATGTCTGATGACAGTAACCCAAGAAGAGGCCATTAACAGGGGTGTGTGAAGGCGTCAAATTGTGGAAAAGGATGTGTGAAGAAGTTTGTGTGTGTGTGGATGCCAGAGAGAGATACAAAGATAAATACGGATTTGACAAGTTGAATAAACAAGCCTAAAAGCCTCTTTTTTTATCAACTAAAGACCACTGTGATGAAGTAATGATGTTTGAACGTGCCCCAACATGATTTTGATAGGAAAGAAGTTCGAGAGCTGGGAATGACTTTGGTCATCAATGCCAGGAAGAAGCCTCCTTCACTTCACTTGTACAAAGCTCTGCTGATGGCCCAGGTTAAAACACCACACCTGCATGCACACGTCCAAATCAACAATACTCACCCAAACACACTCACACACCATGCCATCAGATGCTGACAGATGTCAAATTGTCACGTTCCTTGATTCAGAGATAAGTAAACTAATGCCATTGTGTGTCTGAATATACGAAACACAAAACACTGAGCAACACAAACTCATTTCAAGTTTGTGGTTTGTGAGTAGTAAAGAAATGCATTAGAGGGCATCATCTCCATTTTTAACAGACACACTGTAGCACACACTGTAGGCCTATTGTACGTAAAGTTTATTGTCAATTGGGAGGGAAGGTCAATGACAAGAGTACACTTTTTGTTTTGCTGTGACAATCATTGCATCTTATCAGAGAAACTAGTGCAACCTATGTTGAATTAAGACACATGACAGTCCGTCCTGATTTTTTTGTCTTTAACTTACTATCTGCTGCAGGAGCAAGCTCTCCATGCTGTCCACAGTATCGTGATGCTGGTGGATAAAGACACTTGTCCCCGACCTGAAAAACAGCCAGGGTTACAGGTCAGAAATGAAAACCGCTTCCGTTTTCTCCTTCGTTCTCTTGATTTGACACCAGATATGACTTTTCCTTCATGCGTTTGTCTGTAAGATGGACATGGTGACTTCTATGAAAGCCCTCAACAAGACAGTCGAAGCTTCCCAGCTGACCTCTGACCTAGGAGGGACCTTTACTTACAGTCACTCCGACTGGCTGCAGTTCCATCAGGTACTGATTATTCACTCACACCCTACAATCACTTTAGGAGTTTCCCGTTGATTCAGAGGAGACTGCAGTTAGCCCACTGGGGATGACTTGTTATCAACACACCCACATCAAACAGTCATCACCTCTGTTGTTCTTTAATGCCACATTTAGCTTTGGTCTTTGAATGGAGGGAGGCTGAGGTCATAGGAAAGTCCTACTTTAATGATAAATAAGATTGTTGATTATAGGGTAAATTACTGACGGTTAAGAAGATATGTTATACTGGTCATGCAATGCTGGTCAGTACAACTCTCATTGGCTCCACTACAACAAGCTGGTTGTGTATATAAGTATACGTCATATAAAATATACAGCATTTCAGCTGAATTTTATGGGAATAGGCAAATGATGACTGCAAATGAACTGTAGATGTATTTTAGGATGCATGATTTAATTATTCAAAGCCCAACTTCCTCTCAAAAGATGCCTTGTTTTTTACGCATTAGGGCATTGTTGGTTTTGTTTGATGTTCTTTTCTCTCACTTGAGTATTACTATTGCTTTTTATTTCAGTTTATTTTTCATCTGATCTTATTTTGTTAAGCACTTTAAGCTGCATCTTTGCATGAAATGGGCAATACAAATAAAGTTAATTATTATTATTAAACTGCAGGTCAGAGGGAAGCAGTTAAAGTTTATTATCTACAGGAAAGCAGACAAAACTTAACATAACATTTTATGACTTTATTTTCTCATCTTTACATTTTGTTTGTCAATTTCAGGATCATTTTACAAATGTTCATTTGCTGAGAAGGGAAAAATATTATTTGTTTTAATGTCATTCACAGACAAAATGGTTAGTAGTAGATAAAGCTTCAGGGTCACAGTCTAAAAAGGTTGTGAAGCAGGAGCACTGATGTAGAAGATGGAAAGTATTCCTAAGGAGTGGATTCATGCAGTAATGTTGTTTAGGACGTCTTAGTAGCAGTCAGGTCTGAGAGGACATTGTCTAGTATCTCTGAGTCTGTCCTTGCTAGCACACTGAGGGCAGTCTCCTGTGTTTGTAGCTAATACGCACACACGAGTGCGTCTGCCTGTGGTTCTGTCGGCAGTAGAGGACAGATATGTAGTGTCTCTGAACCTCAAAGCTTTTACGATGTACTATTTTCTTCCACTTTGACGAAGTCTTAAATTTGTTCAATTTCAGAGACTGGTTTCTTTCATGAGCGACCTGCGAGGCGCAGACAGCTTGTTGCAGAAGGCCATAACGAAAGTAGACGACAGCAAGAAGATAGACACCGCCCAGGTAGAATATACATGTTCACAGTGTGACGTTATGTTATTAGTGCACCGCACCTTTTGGAGCAGGTCACACCTATTGACTTTGCTTTTGCTGTGGCTGCTACAGGAAGTGCAGCAATGCATTCAGAAGCAGAGGGCCTCAATGAAAGAGGTGCTGGAAGACACTCGACTGGTAACTCTGCAAAGAGAAGGAGGGGCTGTGCTGGCCAGAATGAGGAAAGAGGAGTTCAGATTCCCACAGTCTGAGGACTACAGGTATCACATCATATTGAAATGCATTTATGTTCACCTTCTTGTCCCAATCAATACATTGAGAGACACACATCACAGCAACATTGCTTTTCAAAAAAACAATCAGTTTATAGGGATTTTACAAAATTATTATAAGACAATATAAGTTAAGCGATCAACATTTGAAATAAATCCCCCAAATCCTCTTCAGGACAGGACAAAACAGGGACAACAAAGTAAAGAAAGAAACAAATAATAATGATAATAATAATAATAATAATAATAATAATAATAACAACAACAACACACAGGTGATAATGACGATACAAATAATCCACTGAACTAACAGCAGCAAAACTATAATTTAATAAAATATTAGTTTTGATAATAAGCCCCAGACAAACACAATTAGATAATCTATATATATCTATATATCTATATATATCTATATATCTATATATCTATATATATATCTATATATCTATATATATCTATATATATATCTATATATATAGATATATATCTATATATATAGATATATA
>CALSCE010010661.1:11618739-11697133 GCA_943593645.1 Bovichtus variegatus
CACGGTGATGCATTTACCAGGATAATACAATTGAAATCACAAATGATACCTGCATGATGCAATTCAAGCTTGTTTATGTTTGTTTCACCGTCCTTGCAGAGATGCTCTGGAGTCAGTGACTAGTCTGTATAATCAGGTGGAAGAGAAGCTCCACACTCTGGTGATGAGATCGAATGAGTCACTGCAGCACCTGGAGCTCCTCTTCAGGCTCAGAGAGATGGAGGCCACAATTAGCACGGTAATTTCAGCTCTTTCAGTCAGTTCACAACATCTACAATATGTGTTGAAACTGCAGAAATTTCCCTCTTTCTAGACAGGGAGATGAAAGTTTGCCTCCGTTTGTACATTGTCATTAATGTGACTTTCTCAGAAAATAAGACAAGCAATGCTACGCTCACAGTTTGCCAAGCTATAAACCGCCGTCGTGTAATCCTACATTACGTCTTGCAGACTGGGATGTGGTTCAATGCAGAAGGTGAACAGAGACTGAAGGACTCCTACACAACAGATGAAACCCTGGTGTGCACTGAAAAGGCCTTGCAGCACTTTGATGTGTTTCTAACTCAGTCTAAGGTATTACCGCAATACAAGAAAAATTGACCTTATTTGGCTGTCTGTTTCTCTTTACATACCAAGAGCTTTCTTTAACTTTCCTAAAGTTCTAAATATTTAAATGTCTGCACTGATAACAGTAAATAGTAGATAGAAAGAAATACAAGGTTCAGTAGACATCTTATCCTTCATTACAGAAGAAACAACAATACGCCTCGACCCTCGTGACGGAGGCAGAGGGACTTGTTGGCGCGAGTGATTCTAGCCCTGCAACAGATGTTTTTCGGACTCTGGTCAGCACTTTCAAATCCAATATGGATGATTTTATGTTGCGGGCAGAACAGAGGCACAAAGAACTGGACACACTGTTGCATGTGCATTGCTTCTGTGAACAGGTTTGTGTTTCTTCATCTGTCACCCATCTGACATTTCTGAGTCTCTTTTTTTCTTCACTTGCCCTTTGTCTACTGATTTGTGTTAACCTATAAATTCAAAATTCCTTTTATTTCTCTCTCTCTAGACATTTGCCCTGGCCAAGGAATGCAGTAATTTTTTGGAGCAGGTAGAGCAGGGTTGTTACTCAGCTCAGACGCTGAGAAAACTCCAAATGTATGAAGAGAGATTAGGAGGTGAATTCTCCACCCTGCACTTCCAGGCTGTGAAAGCTAAGGCCTGTGCCGTGGGATCAGGGTCCTCGGGGGCGATGAGAGTGTGGAATGCAGCCTGGGTCCAGTGCCAAGAAGTTAGGCAGCGTCTTGAGGAAAGGCAAAAGGAGGAGAAAGGCGTAGATAAGAACCAGATCCAGCAGACCACAGCTGCAAACCCTCAAGGGGAAGATGGAGGAGTGGAGAAGGAGGAAAAAAGGAGCGAGGTGGGGGAGGGTGAATATTCCCTGACCCGGCAGCCGACCTCACAGAAAGAGGTCGTCAATATCTCAGAAAATGAAAGAGAAAGCACCACTGCTGCATGCTTCAACCACCCCTTAAAACCTGACTTGAAAGGGGGCGAGAAAGGAGAACCTCAAGTACAGAAATTACCTGAAGCAGCAGTTCAAAATGAGAAAATTACTCCTGTTTTTCCACAAAATGGCGAATGTCATCCAGAAACCAAACAAAGGCCAAGAGAGCATCACAGCGAGGCAGATCTGAGGAGCGCAGCCTCAGTTGAAGGGGGCGATGATTTTCCAGTGCAGAAACCTTTGGGTCGGTCCCTGAGCGAGGGCTCATGTGCTCATTTGGCGAGCAGCTCTGGCTTTTCACCTTTGAATGTAAGACACAAACACTGTCAGCCACTGGAACAAAATCTGCAGCCCGTCCAAAACCTGCCCGTTTCCCATAATGAGAGTTTACAGTCAGAAAACCTGAGCTGCAAGTCAAAAAGAGACAATAATGAAGAGGAGGGTGGAGGATGCCCAGTCTCCACACAGAGCCCTAACGATTTTAAGACCCCAGAGACATTACTCACGCCAACAAAAAACAATGGCAGCAATGTTTTGTAAGTAACCCCCCCCCCTCAACTGTTATCTAAAGCTCAGTGTGATGCTGTCCAGGACATTACAGAAAATGAAATAGGTTATATTCATGAATGGCACAACTGTTGTACCTACACATAAATAATGTAGAAAACTGATCAGTTCTGCACTTCACATTCACATTTTTCATTTCCTATATGTGGAACAGGAAACTGCGGAGGATCATGGATGAGCTGCTGTCCACAGAGAGGGAGTACGCGAAGGCTCTGGGTTACGTTCGAGAACACTACTTCCCCGAGCTGGAGAGGCCCGATGTCCCTCAGGACCTCAGGGGCCAGAGAGGGAGCATCTTCGGCAACTTAGAAAAACTCCACGACTTCCATCGGCATCATTTCCTGAACGAGTTGGAAAGCTGCCTGGACGAACCCTTCAGAGTGGGACGCTGCTTCCTACGACATGTACGTGTGTTGTTGACAGCACAGAATGTGAATTACAGCCTGCAAGTTGGGTGCACCTGAGGAATTGTGGTTTCTACGACGCAACCAGGTTTAGGCAGATGTGAGTCTGTGTAATGTCAAGTAATAGTCCATAGATTCCTGTTTAGAACCAAATCTGCGATAATTACGCATCAATTGCTAACAAAAGCCCTTCCAGATGTGTCCTGACTGTAGACTGATGCTTTGTCTTTAGCTTCCAATGAATCAACTGATAACACAGGAGTGCGTAGCTCACACAGCTGTGGTAAATTGCGTAGTCTGCAGTTCACAGAGTGCAACAAGGATTTTTACTGTTATTGATAAAGATGATGACTAACAATCTTCATTTATTCCTTTTATTTTCAGAGAGAGAGCTTTGCTTTGTATGCCCTTTACAGCAAGAACAAACCACAGTCGGATAGTCTTCTCATTAATCACGGACAGGCTTTCTTTAAGGTGAGACTCACAGCAAGCTTTTTGCTCTTCATTCTCTCTTTTCTCAAATCAAAACCACATCATGACTTTTCTTAAACAAGAGTGGAAATAATGGTTTATTTAGCATGATGAGTATCCATTCTAGCAGCTCTGTAAGGCTGTACTTAGACAGAGCAGTGCTTTGAGCCTAATGCTAACGTTAGCATGCTAACCTGCTCGCAGTGACACCCAAGAGCTTTGCCAGTGGTGCAATGTAACTAAGTACATTTACTCAAGTACTACTACTTTATACTTCTACTCCACTACATTTCAGAGTCAAATATTGTACTTTTTACTCCCAATACATTTCTCTGACAACGTTAGTTTGTTGTAATCGTAAAACTACTTTTTAATGTAGAGATTAATAAAACAAATAGAAATCAGCTAATAAATTATGTTTTATTATGGATTCAGCTATCCTGTAGTATATGAAGTAGCCTTTAACTCCACCTTCAACAGCTGCAGCATTAGTAATGCCTACATATTTAGGCATCAATAATTATAATCCAATAATATATACTGTGTATAAATAAGAAAAGGTCCATTTTGCATAATGAGTAATTTTCCATTAGTATTTTAATTATATTTTAATGCTAATATTTTATTTTACTGAAGTAATTTTTTTAATGCAGTACCTTTACCTGTAACAAAGTATTTCTACACTGTGGTGTTTCTTCTACCTCTGAGCCTTTCTCCTAGCATGGCTAATAAAAAGCGATGACCTACATCTCTACACACCATCATCATTCAGTCCTGATGGATGCCTGCCCATCCACTTAACATTAACATGTTCTCTATACATTTCTAGCACCGCTGCAAGTTCACTGAGCGCTCTGTGTTCTCTTCTCATACTCCAGCAAAAGCAGCTGAAGCTGGGGGATAAGATGGACCTGTGGTCGTACCTGTTGAAGCCCGTGCAGCGGATCAGTAAGTACAGCCTGCTGCTGCAGGACATGATGAGGGAGTGCGGTCCGGGACAAACCAGAGAGATGGCTGAGGTCAAGGCCGCCCTGGAGGTCGTCCACTTCCAGCTCCGCCACGGCAACAACCTGCTGGCCATGGACGCCATCCACAACTGTGACGTAAGAAAGACAGTTTGTTTCTTTTAACTTTTGTGTTATTTTGTAAACTGAAATATCAAGAAAGATTACTAGGAGGAGGGATTTCAGGTATGCTGTACAGATGTAGTACTATACTGTGATAAGAATGACTTATCCCCCTCCAGCACTACGCAACATCATTGGAATCTCTTCTACAATGGGGAAAGCAAAGTAGGGAAACAGGTACAGGCAAGACATAAAAAAAAGATGCGCATAGTGAGGAGGAGTAGAGTTCTTCAAAACATTAATTACTGTGATTTGCGTTTGTGCAATACCGTTGGTCAATCATTATCCATGTAGGATGGAAGGAATGAGATGGATGAAAAGCGTACGGGGAAAGAATAATAGTTTTATCAAATTTTCCATGGAATGTAAAGGGAGGTGCTGTGTGTGTGTGAGGGGTGCGCTCCATTATCTGGACAGCAGAGATAGAGGGAATGGAGTTAGATTCATAGGAATTTTGTTGGTTAGCTTATGAACTATTGCCTGTTACATTGTCCGAAATAATAAAAAATGTCATATCGATGTTCTCGATGCTCGAGTCAATTATGTTAAATGTTTACACGTCTGTATGTTTGTTTGACAATCTCTTAATTAGCTGTATTTAGAAGCTAACTAATAATTTTTGACAGCAAAGGTGGATTATATATAATTCTGCTAAAGGAATTGTACAGTTAATGTCAGTGCTTTCTTCTTTCTGGTGCTTTATTGCTGACTACAGCATATGACCCCCAGACTCTCCTTTTGCCTGCTGCAGGTTAATCTGAAGGAGCAGGGGCAGCTGATACGCCAGGATGAGTTCTTGGTCACATTCAGGAAGAAAAAATGTCTACGCCACATTTTCCTCTTTCAAGAACTCATTCTCTTTAGCAAAACCAGGAAGACGGATGTGGGAAATGAAACGTATATCTACAAACAGTCGTTCAAGGTACACAATTTGCTATACACACACAAGTTCATGTTAAGTTTAAATGTGAACCAGAGGAAGCAGTTACTCAAGCAATGGCAGCAGTATAGAAGGCCTCAGTATAGCTACCACTTCCTCTTTACAGCAGGTCATTACATGTTTACTTCAAAATACTTACGCAAGCTGACAATTACTTTCATCTTGCACTACACTTACTCAACCTTTATATTACAGAGCAAACTAAGTTTCCGCTATTTGTCACTACTTGAGGAAATTTCCAAAACACTTAGCTGCAGGGGAGGCCTTCACTTAAAAATTGGACACCATTCCACGACACATTAGAATTCATATTTTAAAGAAGTATTTGAATATGTTAATTATAGGAAAAAGAAAGGTTGCATTACATAAAAAAAAAATAGTTGAAAAGCAGCAATTTAAATTGCTTGCCATATTTCAAACTACCATCTTACATTATCCGTCTGTCTTTGTTTACATTTAGACTTCAGATGTAGGCATGACCCAAAACAGTGGTGACAGCGGCCTGTGTTTTGAGATCTGGTTCAGGAAGAGGAAAACCCAGGACACATACACACTTCAAGCAGCCATCCGCGAGGTGAAGGACGCCTGGACCAAGGACCTGGAGCGGATCCTGTGGGAGCAGGCAGTACACAACAGAGGTACCAACAAATACACATAAACACACACACTGACTACAGGTCGAGTACAAGCTGTGTCCTCAAGCAACGTCACAGCAATGCAAATACTTATGCTAATACTTTTGTACATTTACTTAAGTAGTTTTTGAATGCAGGACTTACTTGTAACAGTATTTCTACAAGGTGGTATTGCTACTTATACTTAAATAAAAGATCTGAGTACTTCTTCCACCACTGCTTGTGTGTGCTTCAATGTCATTTCTTGAATTTGAAACATTTTTTACTTGTTTTTTTTTTAGAGGTGCGTATGCAGGAGAGAGTGTTCATGGGTATTGGAAACAAGCCCTTCATGGACATCCAGCCCAGCGATGCAGCTATCAATGACCGAGCCGTCAACTATGTACAGATGGGAAGAGGTAAGCAAATACTGCCGGTAAAAGAGGTTTACTCAGCCATTCAAAACTTTAATTTTACTCAGTAGACATTGTGATAGCTGTCTATCCCTCTTTGGCTTTTCCCATCTTATCACACCTCTCACCCGGCCTCTGCAGAAAACAGGCTGCTGTCCTCTGCGGGATCACGTGGTTCACAGGACGGGCTTCCCGGGGGTCGACCAAAATCTGTTGGTTCAGGAAGCAGCTCGTCTTCCTCTTCTTCATCTGGAAGAGGTTCCCTGTCTCCTGTGGGATACCTGTGTGGGCCTAAGCGGAGGGGGGTTGCGGGGGGCCTCGGAGGATACGCATCGCCTCCTGGAGCTCTGGAGGAGGACGACTTGGACCATGAGAGTGGGAGTCACAACTTATTGCGTGAGTTCAGTGTGTACAACGAAGCAAATATCTTCTTAACTTATATATGAGCAGAATGTTGCTTAAGATTTATTGCAAATGGACTAGTGGATTAGATGCAATGGTACACCCAGGAACCTCCCATTGCTATGACAGTGTTATTGATGGCCCCTGAACAGCTTCACTCAGGCTGCTGGGTATCGTGTTTCCAACCAGAAGACACTTTTACAGTTTTATTCCCCTCCGACGAGGTCAGAGGTTTGGGTTAATGATTTTTTTTAAAGGTATCCAAGCACATTTCAGAGGGGGAAGTTGATTGCTGACCGTGACTTTCCAGTTTAGAAATGTCTCTTACTGCCTAATTTACACAGTTGAATCATCCTTCCATTGAACAGCTGTAAAAACAAACCTCCTCTTTGTTCCAGTGGACAGCTCCGAGTCGTCCGGAGAGAGTGTGAGTGGCTTCAGCAGCTGCAGTCACAGCTGTCACTCTGCTATTGGAGGAGAGGTGGAAGACACCTCTTTGGTCTCTGCCTCCATCACTGTTAAGGAGGCAGCGGTTGCTCATCGGACTGAAGCCTCTGCAGTCTTCCAGCAACCAAATGCTCTGGCAGGATCCACAGAAAAAACCCAACCACCAGTTGCACCAAAGCCCAAGATCAAACCACAATACCAGGCCAGGGATCTGCCCTGTGGCAAGGTGCAGTACAAAGCTCCTAACCAGTGATTGAGTAATTGTTCATATGGTTAAAAACATTAAAAATGCAGAATACCAAGTGCAACCTGAAAATACAAATTCATGAACAGATTCATTCATCACTTACTCAGTAAACTATATTTTCCCTTCTTATCAGGGCTGCACAATAAAACATTTTTTATCAACACATTTTTACTGAGGGAGTATCAGTAGAAAACTACACTTTAAAATGTAACTATCATTTTTTTTTGTTCAGTTCAATAAAACAATGTTGTAAATAATGTCCATTCATTCATTTTTTTGTTCAACAAGCAAGTTGTTGTATTTTAGCAGTATACTGAAATCATCAGAACGGCAGAACTGAGTACACTTTAATATCCGTTTATTAATCACAAGTAATCGTTATGATGATATTCAACGTTATCGCATATTTTCCTCATATCATTCAGCCCTACTCCTTATACTGAAAAGTAAATTTTTTCGTGCATGCGGATCAATTTTCTCATGTCAACGATTGATGTAGTTATGAATATTAAATAAATCGTTTTTATTAATCTCTCAGGCTCAGAACACGAGTGTCGGAAAATCCACTGAGGTTTGACCTGTGATACAGTACAAGGTCAGTGAAGTGCAATTATACATCCCATTCTTAAACTTGTATATAATAAACCATTAGTTGTGATGTGCATATTAATTATAAACTGTTCTGCTGTGGAAAGGAAAACTTAGTTTAAACATTTAATTTTTTTTCTACAGATTTGGAGGCAACCCAAGAGGTTGGTGTCAGCGTTGAAGATGAAACTATTTAAACTGACATCCTTTTATACACCAGCTGTTACTGTAATCCATTACCACTCTGTAAATAGATGTTCTTTTTTAAACTCATCACTAAAATAATAGGTCAGAAAAATGTCAGTAAATGTACTCTACCTGATCAATTTAGAAATGCGTAACTGACATGGCTTTGCATAGATCACTGTAAATCGGTCTCATAGCTCATGCAAAGGATCATAGTTATCTTTCAGCCAGTGCTAACCTGCTATTCATAACACAATGCTAAACTCTACAGTAGTCAAAGAATGTGGCTAAATAATCATGGTGAAATAAAATGTGCAGACTTTTATAAGCATTTACCATCCTGATCCTAGAGGAGTGTGGTAAAGTAAACACCATAATGCCTTTCAAGTCCCAAATGTATTGCATTTTGTACAAATGTATCAAACTTAATTACGACATGCGTGTTTTTTTTTAAAATAAAACACATTCACTCTTTCCTTTCTTTTGATTATCCGTTTTGTATAAACTAATATGTTACTGGAATGGAGACATGTACCACTTGTAGGGATTTCTATTTGAAATACAGTATATTTGCGGTGATAATGAATATGTTTGCTTTCTTCTGTGTTTTTATTTGCACCACAATTTATTTTGCAATAAACTTAACAAACGTGCTTATAGTCGGAATGGATTTTCTAAACTCAAATGTTGGTGGCTAGTATCTCTAATATGTCTTAAATTTGAATTTGCCAAATACTTCCATTTCTAGCACAATTGGAAGATGAGGCATTAACATAGCTGAGCAATTAATATATAATAAAGATGTAATATATAGTGCAATACGTTATACGGATGTATTACCTTGATTAATCAAAAGCAAATATGCATCTGAACATCAGAACGTCCATGTTTTCCATGAGTATTTCACATATATGGGAAGAAAACCCCACGGTGAACTGTCTATAAAACTTTGAAAAAAACTCAATTTTTCCAAAATACTTCCTTTTTTAAAATTACAGAGAAGAAAGTTCAATTCACAGTTCACTATATCACAGACATTTCCACATGACTACTACTAGTATCTTCTGCTTTCGCTGAATTGCTCTTAACAGGTTCCTCACTCTTGGTCAAAGGCCATGATTCCTGCAATATGTAAAAAGTAAAACTTCTCCATTTTTATGATACGTTCTTTGTAAGTAGAGATTTCAAAGAACTCAGCCCATCTTTTCTTTTTTATTTTACACACACATTTATTGTGAAATCTGGAAGTGAGTTCAGGTGATAGACGGCACGGTCTCTCTGAGGTATCCAAGCCTGCCTTGCCATGGGCACTAAGTCATTTCCACTGTGAGGGTTTGGACAGAGCTCTGGCTTTGGTTTCACTCCCGTTAATCACTGATTTACTTTCCTGATGTAATGCCCAACTCTGGAGCCAAGACTTATGTTTGCGTTAATACTAGTCTGCCCGGAGTGCTTCAAACCATATGACTGGCTTCATCCTCTACTTTTATTGACATTGTTACAGTTACAAATCCATTATTGACTCTACTTTAGCATTTTTTGGTGCATAATTGCTACTTGTTGTCAAACGTTATAGTGGAAACAGGCAGGTTGATATTGAGCATGGGTTCTGTAGTTCATGGCGAATGTTACTCAAACAGGAGTCCTAAATAGTGCATTTGTTGGGGACTATTTTCAACAATGGACTAGCCTAATAAGTGCTAGTGAGTATCAAAATAAACTAGGATACAGCTCACATGTCCATCGTAATAAAGCAACATGTTACAAAAGTGGAACAGTGTGGCTCATCTATGGGTTTTCAATTCGTTTTTGGACAGCAATGGATGTCTGATAATTAAGCTAACTTCACAGGCTTTGGATACACAGACAATTCTCTTTTTATTTGATGTCTTTTTATGGTTTTGTTGACAATAACAAGTATACAGAATATCGCCAGCCTTACCTTTTAACTATGTTGGATATAACTATAGTGAAACTGTAACATAACTACTAGTTAATTAACTGCACCCATACTTAATACTGGATAGCCTAATACAGTGACCTGCCTATGGTTTACGATGTGCGTACTGAGAATAAGATGAGATAAGATGAATAAGATAAGAATAAGGTGAGTTACTCTTAGAGGGTAACTCACCTTATTCTTTGGTAACCACGCAAGAGCACACACATCACATTCTGACTTGAGCAATGAATCACAGAGGATGTAAGAGGCTGCTACAGTACGATGTGCGTTCGTGTGTACGCGCGAGAGGGGTGCGTTCTGTCTGGCGTCTCGTCACGCCCACCATCAGACTGACTAGCTCGAGGAGGGGGAGTACAAATAAGAGCGAGATAACGCCGAGGAGAGACACCAATAATCACCTCTGAGCTTGAGATTCACTCAACACACAGAATAGTCAAAGAACACAGCGGCAGTCATGGCTCAAGGTAAGTTGTACCCTGACTATCTTTATTTTTTAAGCAGACCTGTCATAAAGAAACCATTTGCCATTTCTAATATAGTTGGGTAGTAGTTTATAACTGGCTAAATTGTTTAACCAAAATACACGTTGAAGTGGCGTATGTAGCGTTGAGTATTTATTTCACAAGTCAATTTCCCATTGATCTTTGTGTTGATGATTTCTTCCCAACATTTCCATATATGGTTGTTTATGTTTATGCAACTTTTCATGCAACTCACTCTCAGTGTATTCTGATGCTGTGTACGGTTTTTCTAGTCACTGACTTGAGGAGTTAATGACCAGGGAGACAAACTTCCACTAAGTCTAGGACACTGGTGTCACTAAGCAGGCTGTAGGGCTCATGTTTTAGAATAACAAAGTTGATAAATGTGAAGTTGTCACAGCCTGCACATATCATCACCCAGTATTAACTGGTTTCAAAGCTGCAGCAGTAACTCTGTCATCAGAGATCTGTAGACCGATGCATCTGAAAAATGTTTCACCCTCATGTTTGAGCAGAGGATTGTTGTCCTGGGACCCTTATAATAGCAGCCAAAAGCAGCTGGAGTCAAATGCTGCTCTCTTTACAGGCACACACACACCACCCTACAAATAGTTTACTTTTATGCCCTTGTAAAGACATTCAAAACTTCCTAAACAAGATTTTAACCTGCAGGCTTTCTCAGAATCACCTCTAAAGGGTGAAATGTGTCTTTGACCTGTGTGTGTAAGCAAAATGCATAGCATGCCAAACATATCTGAGGAGGATTTGGACATTCTATGAAGGAAAAAGGTATACATTTTTCACTTTTAGTGTGTATTTTACAGAAAACCTGTAAACAGGAACAGGCTAGTCTGAAGAAATGCTTTTTTTTTGCATTTTGCTATATTTTATCTTCATAGTCACAGGATTTTAGTAAGATGTCTATTGGAAAAGTTACACACAAATACAAATATGAGCCAAACGTGCACTGGAGGTTTGCAGGTAGAATAAACAGCATATTGATGAGTCAGTGTCACCTGTTTTCCATCTGTTGGAAGCTTACAAAGCATTTAGTTGAAATTGAAAATGCATGTGATGGAGCTCTGAAGTCAGCATGGGTGTTACCTGCGAGACTGAAAACTCCTTTCACTTCTGATGCGAACATATTTATTTTTCCAGGATTAAAACAGTGTTTACTGTACCAGTGACTACGCAGTTGACACCAGTTAGATCTTGTTTTGATTTCCTTATTAGGCTTATGCTGGCCTCAGTGCTGAGACAGTACCTATGTGTGTGGTGGTGTGGGCCAGGGAGGGTAAAGTAGGATTGAAGTGTGGCCGTGTACATTATGTAAAGGTCAGTGAGGAGGGCAGGGTGAAGGCTGCCCATGCGTTTCATATTAGAGCGTTGTGCTTCTACAAGTTATTTAACCTTACAGATTAAATTGCAAACTGTAATGAAATGTATTCATTCTGGCTTTACATAACACATGAACACCATCTGCTTCATCTTCAATGACACATACTGTTGCACCGTGGTTTCACAATTAATTTTCTCTCGTAGCCACAAAAAAGGCCCCCAAAGCCTGACGTAAGTTTCTGAAGGTTTCGGGTTTTCGGACATGCATATGTTATTAATAGTTTTCACATTCTTTAAGCTGAGGATCTGTTTTATTGGACTCTCTTGCCATGAGGTGCAACGTACAGGAAAATTTGTCTCTCTTCATAAAAAAGTAATGAAAAGAAATCTGAATCAAGTGAGATATTTCTTTCTACTGATGTTTTTTTTCAATAAACGGTTAAATAGTGCGCCAATGCCATGCTGTTATTTATTTGATATTTGCACAGATCAAATGACTGGAGAGTATTCACAGGCTAAGCAGCAAAGCCCTCCAGCTGTCGCACAATAGGTAGCGTCATCATCTTTAAGGCATTTACACTAATTAGTTACACTAACATGTCTTCAATTAGGAAGTGAACTCGGGTGAAGAGCAGTAAAACATCAGAGCTACGAGAAACACTGAGGAATGATGGATTTCATGTAAAACAGCAGGACGTCTATGCAGCTTAGTCTTTGTTTAGCCAAGTCTAGCCTAGCCTTGGCACAACTACCACATGCTGCTCTCCAGGGCTTTTTGAAACACCAAGGAATAATATATGGGGAGAGGTTAACCTCCGGACATGTCATGGAGCAGGAGGACCGTGGAGGCATCATATAGAGAGACCATTACTTTTTCTACAAACAGGAAATGAAAGGGTGGGTTTCTCTTAGCTGCAAGGCACCCTGGAGAGAAGGAGGGGTTATGTGTTTGCACACTTCACAGGGAGTGACTCTGTCTGTGTTTACCTCTTGTTAAATCCATACAGAAAACCCTGTGAAACAAACTTCTCTTACCATAAATAGCTGTGAGTGTCTTGTAGTTTTATTCCAAAGTCCTTTACAAACATTTGACCTTTCACTTTAAAAAAGAAAAACCACCCAGGAAAATAGAATTATTATTATTATTATAAAAGCCAGCTTGTAGCTAGGAAAGCAGTAGAACATATACAAGGAACATTCATTGCCACAACATGAAGACATTTAGACTCTTGTTTGTTGGGCCTTGTATATTCTATACAATATTCTTTATCCTTTACACAGCTATATGTTTTACAACTTGCACTTCATCCATACTGTTGATGAGGCATTTCAAATATTCTATGAACACATATATACGCTGTCCTATTAAGTTAAATGAGATCCAGTGGCCTACAGCCCGCGGTTAACATTAGTGCCCCAGTAAACACAGATGGATCAGCCACGTGAAGATTATACGACAGCAGAGTTTTTTGACTCTCAGAGTTTCAGCAGTTTGGTCGAATGTTGGTGTTCTTGCCCACTGACTGACTGACAGGCATCACACAGGAGTAAATGTAATACACAATATAAAGAATAAATTGGAATACAATAAATATGCCAAACTACTACAACTAAAATACAAACATTGGAGATTGTACGGACCTGGTTTAGAGGTGAAATACTGCCCCATATTTCCTTGGAGCAGGTGGCTCGGAATTACACATCGAACCTTTAAGATGACGATTGTTCTGCATTGTAGGTTTCAGAGATATATAATAATAATAATAAATACTTCTTTTATTGGCTTAGGCTATATGTTAAGTGTTTTTTTTTTTAATGCTTTTTGAATGCCTTCTCTTCTTTTAAGATCTGGACATTGATCACTGGAACCTGGAGTGCGAGTTCAACAACCTCGACCATCGCACTGATCTCAACGGTGTAGATCGTCTGATCGTGAGGAGAGGCCAGACGTTCACAATCAGCCTTTACCTTTCCTCCGGAAACTTCCAACCCGGAGTCAGCTCTCTTGACTGCGTCGCAGAGACAGGTGCTGCTTCTTCTTTACCTTTTTACTTTCACATCTTTCTTAACCTAGTACACATATCATTTTTAGTAAATATTTGTACATGTTATTTAAGTTTCTGTTAGTCAGACAGACTGTTAGTAAAAGTGCAGTAAATGAACCACTTACCAGAGCACTTTCCTCTCATTCAGGATGTTAGGGTCAGATTGGAACCTGATGTGTGTTTCTCCAGATGTTATTTTCTTTGCTACCTATTGTGATGTCAAAGATGAGAGAGGCAAAGAGCAGTAATGTTGGTGGGAAGGAAAAGGAAGTCCCTTTCCTTTGTTCAGTTTTCAGTGATTACTGCACACGTACAGTAACTGTAAGATGTTCTGTTGGTTTTTCCCTTATTGTTCTGCGGGTGTTAATGGACTCCGCTGTTATTGTTGGGAGCCTCAGATGTAGTGTTCTCATGTATTGGCTGTCAGAATAGTCAAGAAACACTGAAAACCATCTGTCTCTTCTCCTCAGTTCATATTTGGATAAACTGAGTATGATTAGTCAGCTCTTACATGCCATGGCCTACAGGAAATGTAGCTTGCCAACAGGAAAGCATGTGTATAATCATAGATAACATGATCAACTTTTAAAAGTCATGTGTGTTTTGATGGATTGAAGTAGGAAAGTTAAATCCCAGGAAGGAAGCAGCTTATGTTGGTGTAGCTGGTGTAGTTGGCTCAACCAGGTAGAAGATGTGAAAGAATTGACTGTTTGGAATGAAGGGAACACAAAAGCAGAAGTTTTTGTAATTTCCCAGAATCCAAAACTGGACTAAGGTCATGCACGGAGACTTTAGTCCCAAACATTGTTGGTCATAATGAGATGCCATTACATAGTTACGCTGTCCATGCATTGAACTAAATTTAGACAGGGTTGGGAAAACAGGGAAAATGTACCCTGCGAGTTTCCATTAACCAGACACAAAATTATTCCCACATGTGATCTCAGGGCTCTAACCATATTGTCTGTCACATCCAGGTCCTCAACCCTCTGAGCAGTATGGCACCAGGGCCTCCTTTGGTCTGTCTGCCAACATTGACACTTCCCGTTGGAGCGCCGCGGTCATCAGTCCCTCCGGGGACATGGTGGCCCTGTCCGTCTGCTCCGCCCCTGACGCACCTATAGGCCGCTACACCCTGACCCTGGGGCGATCAGAGCGGATTGAGTTTATCCTGCTCTTTAACCCCTGGTGCCCAGGTGGGTAAACAGACCATACGTCAAGCTGTCGTGTGGTGGATCTTGTGTTGCGATCTTAGGCTACAAAGTGCTTTGATGATGTTTCATTCCAGAGTGGGTTTGCGACAGGAGCTATTCAGGAGCACTGCTGCAGAGATTATAAAGGGGAATGGTAGTAGTTTAGTTTAAAAAGTAGTTTACTTTACTATTTAAAATAGTTAAACATTTTGGGGGAAAAGATTATTGATTTTTTTTTTTTTTTTAACTTAGTTTAGCTTAGCATAAAGAATAGAAACCGAAGGAAACAGCTAGCTTGGCTCTGCCCGAGGCAAATAAGCGTATTTTCCAAAATGACAAAATCTTCCTTCAAGTTAAGTGGAAGTTTCAAGTTTTATGATCCTAAACCTGTGATGTTCCACTTTGGACATGTATTAGGACATTCATTGTATTATTTGTGATGTATCTTTGCAACAGGAGATGCAGTATATATGGACAATGAGCAGAGTTTGGACGAGTATGTCTTATCTCAGGATGGAATCATCTTTCAAGGCAGCCACAACTTTCCCACCTCTATTCCCTGGAACTTTGGCCAGGTACCAACGCCAACACTGACGCTGTCAGCCTCACTTCATTCTACAACCATAGTCCACCACAAGTGGCAGCATTGTGCAAGAGTGGCGAAGGAGTTTTAATCCTGCTTATTCTGAGTTACATAACTGCAAACAGGCATTCATTTCTGAACATTTGACACTGAGTTTGGGTGATATATTTATATCTGACAGTGGACAGATAGAATCTGATAAAGTGAGAGGAGTGTTAACCCTTTTCTGTGATATCTGATATACCGTTTGTTTAGCCTGGCATTAGTGGTGCATTACTTGTGCAGCTATTGAGCTTTACAGCGTGGCAGAGTTAAACATCCAATTTGCTCTGTGTTCGAACCTGTTTTTATTCTTTTGAAAAGGACATGTATAATCTCTCCCTGATTATTTTTCCATCTCTAGACTTGTGTCAGTGACAAACAACTAATCAGCAGTAACACTTGTTTTTTCTTTTCTGTACAGTTTGAAAGTGGAATCCTGGACATCTGTCTGAAGGTTTTGGATCTGAATCCTAAATGTTTGAAAAATCCTGGCAAAGACTGCTCAGGGAGGAGAAATCCCATCTATGTTTCCAGAGTGCTTAGTGCCATGGTATTCATTTCTGATACCTCCATCCAATTTTCGTTTTTTATTTGCATAGATAGGTGTTTGTGTGTGTGTGATACCAATGATGTAATTTTAAACTAAACATTAAAAAAGCTTGGATTTCATGTGTAAAAATAGAAGAAGTTTCACACTCTGTTCCTTTGCCTATTAGGTGAATTGTAATGACGACAAAGGGGTGTTGCTGGGAAAATGGACAGGTGGCTATCAAGGAGGTGTCAGCCCCTTGTTGTGGAAGGGCAGTGTGGAGATTCTGCGCAACTGGGACACACAAGCCTGTCAGCCTGTTCGCTACGGACAGTGCTGGGTGTTTGCTGCAATTGCCTGCTCAAGTAAGATAGGACACAGTGGAGCTTTGTGGCCCATCACTGCAAAACACACTCGATTTGTCTCAAACAGACATGACATATGTAAACACAAAGTTCCGATGTACATTTTGGTCTTCCTCTTCGCATCACAATATTCATGTAAGTTGCTTTTATACCCTGATAGTTTCCAGAGCCCTGGGCATCCCCTGCCGAGTCGTCACCAACTTCCTGTCAGCCCACGACAGCAACAGCGACCTGGTGATTGAACGCTACATCAACGAAAATGGTGATCCCATCCAGTCTAGAGAATTAATCTGGTAAGAACATGTTTAATGTATCTAACTATAGTAGGTGGCAGGGTTGTTTCAGTAGGGATGTAACTAACGATTATTTAGAATATCAATTTATCTGCAATGATTTTCTAGATTAATCGATTAATCGTTTAGTCTGTAAAATGTCAGAAAATAGTGGAAAATGTTCATCCCAGTTTCTCAAGGTCCAAGGTGATGTCTTTTAAATGCCTTGTTTTGTCAGTCCAAAACCGAAAGATGTTCACTTTAATATGATATAAAACAGGGAAAAGAAGGAAATCTCCATATTTCAGAGGCTGAAAACAGCATTTTTGCATGAACAATTACGATTAATGTATTGTCAAAATAGTTGCCTGATTATTTTTCTGTCGTTCGATTAATCGATTGGTCGACTAATCTTTGCAGCTCTAGTATTAAGATACAATTCAAGGAGAGATATTTGTGTAAAATTAGGCGATTGTCAGGACTACTGCGAATCATTTAAAAGTGAAAGTAAGACCTTTTTGAGATTTTAAATCCTGTGCTTTAAACAGATGCACTTCCCCATACTGTCATTTGGAACACCGCCCTGATTCGATTGTTGACTACGATTTGACCATACAGTTCGCAAAGGAATTTGTTTAGCATACAAACCATGACAGCAGAGATTTACACAGTAGAGGTTTAGTTGTGACTTAACTGAAGTCAACAGGTTTACTGCAGTTTTGACCTAAGAACAAGTCCAGTTATGAGAAGACGTCTTTATTTAAAGTGCCAAAACAGAAAGTGCATCAAGTGTAGGAATCCAGCTGATAGTGTCTATTGTATCTGTAGGAATTATCACTGCTGGGTGGAGAGCTGGATGACCCGGCCTGACTTTAAATCTGATTTTAAAGGCTGGCAGGCCAGTGACCCCACACCTCAGGAGAAAAGTGAAGGTAACGACCACTCTGCATCAATGAAAACATGAGGCCATGTTTGTTTGAGGCAAATCCTCACCCAGCAGGATCTTTGTTTCTGCTTTTTCCATTAGGAGTGTACTGCTGCGGCCCCATCCCTGTCAGGGCCATCAAGGAGGGCAAGCTCACGCTCAAGTACGACGCCCCGTTTGTCTTTGCGGAGGTCAACGCTGATGTCGTCACCATCATGAAGAAAAAAGACGGCAGTACAGCGAAAGTCACTTACGCTGCAGAGGTGGGAGTGAAAATTAGCACAAAGAGTGTGGGCAGTGACGCCAGAGAGGACATCACTCGTTACTACAAGTACCCCGAAGGTAGAGAGATCAACCTAACTAAACATCACGAGAGTTGGTCCTCACCATAAATAGTGTATGTTATTACAGGACACCATAAAACATGACCTTAACTATATACAGGCCTCCTCTGCATACCTGCAGGTCACAACGAGGTCATTAGCTGTGTACATTATTACATTCCCTGTCAGAATTTTTGTTACTCTTAATGCACATAAGTTGTTCAAGAATGTCAAGTTTGAGCTCCTTTTACGTATACGGGCAATTAGGATATATGTAGAAGTCGACTTTTTCAGATGGCAAAAACTTGTCAAAATTAGAGCCTTCTGTTGTTCAGTGTGCGATTTTGTTGCTTCCAGGCTCGGATAGAGAGCGGGAGGCTTTCAAGAAGGCTAATCACCAAAACAAGCTGCTCCAGCAGAAGCCAAACCAAGGCCTACAGCTCACCGTCAAGGTCACATCGGACATGAGGAAGGGCTGCGACTTTGACGTGTTCGCTGTGATCACAAACAACACGCAAAGCGAAAAGAAGTGCCGCCTGGTGTTTAGTTCCTGCGCTTTGTCCTACAACGGGTATCTGGGAAAGGATTGTGGTTTTAAGGATCTGCTCAATGTCGAGCTCTCACCAGGAGCAGGTGAGCCAATGTGGTGTTTTTCACGTCATTGCTTTATACACTCGACTTTTTACTGTGAGCATCTAATATATTGTATGTGTCCTTGTAGAGAGGAGAGTCCCACTAAGGCTGAACTACTCTAAGTATGCTGGCCCACTCACTGAGGACAACTTGATCCGTCTGACAGCTCTGTTGACGGACTACTCCACTCAAGAGGCAACGCTGGCAGTGAGAAACATTGTGCTGGAGAATCCTGAAATCAAAGTCAGAGTGAGTATGATGTCCTGCAACTAGAGATAAAGATTTGGGACAACTTGTCACAAACAATTCCAGAAAGAATTACAGTCCAATTAAATGTAAATTCAAAGTCAAAACAAGCCCTGAAAATTGATTAGAAATGTGAAAAGAAATCAGGCCAGTTAATCACTAAAACGTCAGTAACATTGGAACACCAACACATGTTCCCACGGTAAGTATAAACACTGTGAGACTTTCTTTAACTAACACTTGGATGTGGCTGTGCTCTGCAGATCCTGGGTGAGCCGAAGGAAAATCAGAAGCTGGCTGCAGAGATCACCCTCAAAAACCCTCTGCCAGAGTCGCTGGAGAACTGCTGCTTCAGAATCGAAGGGGCCAACCTCACTGCGGGACAAGTCATCTCTGAGAGGTACTCAGACCGATCGCCAACTGACCTGTCTGAAATGAGAAACTGTACCACAACTTCTTCTCTGTAGACATGCATGCTGTCAATAATTTTTCTCCAAGACAAAGAAATATTCGAAAGGACGCAGAGCAACACATTAGCTCACCAAGAAAACTCGTTCTGCCTTTTTCACAATGACAACACATGGGCAACACTTTTGGCCTTTTTAAAACTCGTCTATTTTGTGTGATGGAAATAGTTCCTCCCCGTTTGACTTCCAAACTTTTAGATATGTGTTGTTTTATGACTTGCTGCCTGGTATTGGTGCAGCCTCCAGATGTCTGGCTGGATGTGGCCCTGTTTAGTCAGAACAGGAGCCCACTGGTAAAGATGAAAAACAGTACAGGGGTTTAGTGGACCAGACACAGGATTTAGGCAGAAGATATACTAGAGAGGTGGCTTGTTATTGCTCAGCAATAATATTTACATGATTTTATTTGCATACTTTGTCATTCAGCGAGTAAAGAAAGGAATAGACAATGAATACTTAAATTCTGACTGCATGAATGATGCTTTTTCAAGGTCAGTGCTATTGTTTATCCAAAGCTTTGGTGTGTAGAATTAGAATTAGACTGTTATTAAAAAGTGTACTTCTTTTTTTTTTTTTTATAACCTTCAGTCCTCCGCTGAGTTCATAAACTGCAGCTCCATATGCATCGTCTCCATAAATAGTAAAAACTGTCATGAGTCCTGTGTCAGCGCCGATTGATTGTCTAAACATTTATGCAATAAGAGGGCTATGATAAATTCCTCCCTCTAGTGTGTGTGTGTCGCAAACTTAATATCTAAATATTTACCCTACAGGATGGACTCTTCAGTGGGACCTGGAGAAGAAGCCAAGGTGAAAATCTACTTCACTCCCACCCATTCTGGGCTGAGAAAGCTGCTGGTCGACTTCGACAGCAACAAATTGTGTCACGTCAAGGGTTACAGAAACGTCATTGTTGCAAAATAAAGCCTTTGAACTTCTACCGTCCATTAGACGGCAGTACTGTTAGTCTTTGGTCAGAACTGTTAACTGTTTAGCCATCTAAAGATAATCAAATGCACCCTTTTTTGCACTGTGTTTGAAAAACCAAATGCTTTTCCTTTCAAATCGTTTAGAATCTCACTGTATAGTCCTAATTGCTTCGTGTATATTTTTCATTCAGAGCCATAGATATTTTAATGTGAATGCTTTGTGCTCATAATCAAACCTGCACATGCAAAACTTTGAACATAATGCAGTTCGTACTGTGATCTGAAGTGATGATTAGTATTTCAAGTACTCTGCTCTATTTTTTCTTTGCTTTTCAGTGCTACAATAAAAACGTTGTTACACGCATGTTTCTGCCAGTCAGTGTGTCTTCACACATCCAGACAAAATGTGTTCGACTGAGAGCATCAATGTCATGTGAAGTTTTTCCACATTCCACCATACATATGGCTATATTAATGAAATACTGTATTAATTTCAAACACATTTCTACCTCAAAAAGTAGTCCTCCTGTACTCGTTCATGGGACAATGAAATGTCATTATCATTGACATTATTTGTGGATATCATTAGGGAATCTGTCTTGTTCATGGCAAACTGCTGCGCTACTCTATTTTCTGTATAAAAAAACCATATACATACACATTATATGTGATTCCTATCTATAAAGTTAGAGGAAGTGCTGCTCCCTTGTGGCCACAAACAGTAATTGCAAGTATTATGTAGGTCTTGTTTGTGTGGCACGTAGCTGGCTGCAACACACACCTGTTAATATCATTGTGAGCAGGGTGTGTAGTAAGGGGAAAGGAGTACAATACACACAACTGAATGACCTATTTTACCAAACCACAAATGTCCTCTACTGAGAACATGGCATACAAACACTCTTACTAACATGCACTGTGCAGTAGTAATAAAGTAAATCACTGAATACCAGAATCACGGGGCGGAAAAAAAGACCAAAGTAATTTCATATGAATGTATTTAACAGAACAGATACCAAACAGCAGCACTTACAACAAACAGTCAAGAGGAGAATGTGATTCAGATGACAAACTCCATAAAAGTTTAGACAAAAAGTTATATTGTGGTTGAGAAAATGATGACAAAAGTTTGAACATATTCGTGTTTCTTGAGTTATTTGGTTAAGTAGCACAGAGTATACTTTATTTTAATGACAAGAGTAAAAGTCTACAGTGCCAAGTGTGAATATACATAAGAATGAATATATTATCGTGATGTGATGAAGGCATACATTTTTATTTTGACAAACATTCTAGTCGTGGTTCAGAAAGCTAAATACAGACACTGTTTAAACAAAGATAACATATATTAAATCAATGTACTTTGAAACATTTCTCAGATAAATGAAAAAAAAAAAAGCGTAATTTATTCTTAATTTTTTAGAAAGCATTTACATTGAAATACTGCAGCATTTGTTTTGGTAAATATACAGTAGAACTTGGACATTGCAAATGAAATGGTCTTTTCTGTGTCTCTATCGCCTTTTTATTATTTGTGACGGAAGTTCTGGGTGCTCGGCCATTGAAAAAGTCCTGCTCAGGCAAAATAACAAAAAACTGTCACATTAACACAAACCCAATGCAAATAGGGGGAAAAAAAGCACAGAAACAAATAACAAAGCAACAGAAAGAACACAATGTACAGTCAATAAAACAATGCCCTTTATTGGCATTCAACAGCATTGGCAATCCAAACAGCAATATTAAAGATCGACAAACAAACGGGTCCAGTCTGTTGTGACGTGTGTGCTGATGACAGCCCCTCTGTAGAGATAAGTCATGAACATGCAGACACTCTAAAGCACACAGCTCTCATTACAGTCAGTGGTGCTGCCAGCTGATCTCCTCTTCAGTTCCCTGCCCTCTGTCTGGTGGTGGGGGTGCGGCTGGTTCCCCTGTGACTGCTGCCCTGGCTCTTGCAGCTTGACGCCATCCCACCCCTGACTCCTCTCAGGCTCCACCTGGAGGTAGGCGCGAACACGGTGTTGCTGCGCCACGGTGCCGCTGAAGTCAATGACACGACACTCGTACGTGCCCTCATCTGACGGCTTGACACTAGAGAGACGGAGCTTGTGGGAGATGTTGCTGCCGGCCACTTTTACCACCTGATGGGGACAAAAGATGATGTATTCTTATTCAAAGCCATATGGTAAACATATAGTAAAATATGTTCTATGTCATTCTAAACTCCTTAATTGTGGTTAAAGGAATTTTCACCTCCCAAAATGACCCTTTGTATAACAATTACCTACCTCGTCTTACCTTGAGTCTTAATGAATTTAAGTATATTAAAACTATATAAAAGCATCCGTTCACAAACGCGCCTGTGCAAGTGTGAGACTGCACGCGCATTTATGAAATAAATAGTAAGGTCTTTGTGAAAATGCATGCGTTTGGGAAGTAGTGAGCATACCACTAAATAAAGTTGAGACTTGGATTACACTGCATGAGTTGTGTGAGAGTTTGTTAACGGATGTTTGGATATAGTTTCGCTGTTGTTAAACGCAGCCCTGATTTACTCTAATTCATCAAGACTTTTCTCCGTTTTTGGATTCTACGTTCCCCGTGGAGGCATTCAAGAAAAAAATACGTTTTCTTCAAGAATTCAAGGTAACCAGGGGTGAGTAATTGATACACAAATGATCATTTTGTGGGTGAAGTATTCCTTTAAGAGTTAACGAAACTCCTATGAATGAAGAATATAAATATTTCTTGTAAAAGCTTGGATGTCTTTCATATTCATTATAAAAAATAACAATATTTGTGCTTTGTGCTTGCAGACAGTTTGACGCAAGATCACACTTACACTAATCTTGGTGGCGTCTTTGGAAGATTCCTCCTGGGGTACAACCTGCACAGAAATATGGATGATGCATGAGCAACAGAAGGCTGATCAAGGATGCATCTCGTGCTAAAAATGACTCATTTCATTGACTTACAACAGCAAAACATTGCAGTGGAAAAACATGTTTTCAGCAGTGTTTTCCTAACAAAGGTTCCTTGTAGTTACCATTTTCTCTGGTGGTTGAGCTTTATGTATGTTTGTGTGCGTGGGTACGCATGCTTATAAGTGCATGTTTAAATGTGTGTGTATGAGCACACACTCTACAGCACCGAGCACGTAAGCCTCTGAGCAGGAGAGTGTGTGTGAATGTGTATGCAGAGGCATAGAGGTATTCTTTTGGGCATAGGTATGAATTATGCATGGAGCAGACTGAGATTTTGAAAATCTATTTCTTTCTCAGTGCCAATTATAGTGTCTAGAGGCACAACAGGGGAGCCTGAGTTCCCCCATGATGGGAGAGAGTCAACCTGTTCTCTCAGTGCTGGCAAATGCTAATCAGCAATTATCCCCTCGTTTCCGTGCCAGAGGGTTTCTTGCCGTGGCTACGGCTAATATAGCATTTCCCTCTGCCTGATATGCACTAAGCTTTAGGTTCAGTCCGAGCAGTTCTGTCAAAATAAATTGAACTTCAAAAATTGAAAAAAGTAAACTGAAAATGGATTCTACTTATAAGATAAAAACAAAAAAAGGTTTAACCTTGGAAAACCAATATATGAGTTGCTGAGGAAAATAAAATAGCTCTGTCATAGATTATGTTACTGTATGATAGGCTGCTTTCAAGCACTAACCATAGCATCTCAATGACGTAGGAAATGACTTCCGTTTGGTTTTCTAATGTCCTTCTTTTTTGAGAGGAAAACACACAATATGTTGTTTAGTAAGATAAAAACAGAAATAGATTTTTTAAAACATGGACAACACACAAATAATGAGTTGGCTGTTATATTGGCACATATGAAACATTTATGTTAGACAGTTATTTGCGGAAGCCTGCAAGATGGGTGATGAGAGCCGCTTTTCAGGATAAACGTTAGGTTTGCTTATTATTATTATATTATTATTATTATTATTTTTAGCACGCTATTTCAACCGTTTATTGATTACTTTTAGCTTACTCCTCTGCTCACTTGCAAACTAGTTTTCACGCGCTCTCGATTGAAACACATGGTGTTAATGTCTTACAACTGACTGAGGTTATTACGGGTTATTGTAAATGTGCTAAAGATCAGATCACACCAATTTATTTTCCCCCCACTTGACACAAATATGTGGGTATATTCTTTAGAAAAATAAAATCTCAATTTCTGTTTTTAACTTGAGTTTTCTTAAGTTTTCCATGTACCCCCCTTGGAACTGCAGAAGTACCCCTGGTGGAGAATCACTGCACATACAAATAGAAACAAGAAAAGGCTGTTCTTACATTATTAGTGATCTGCGCAGGCTTCTCTTGCCAGTCTCTGTGGTCCTTGATGTACCACCACTGGATCTCCAGGGAGTAGGAGGGAGAGCCGGCCCCACGGAAGGAGCAAGCCATCTCTACATCCTCTCCGCTCTGCGTCGTGATGTCGTGTGGCACATCTGTAAAGAGAGCTGCAAGAGAGAAAAAAAAGGACAAAAGTTTAGAGGACATGATGAGCTTGTGACATCCCTAAAATGCCAAATCCTCATGATTTCTAGTTCTCAGCGAGCTCAGTGACAACATTTCACTGCTGCATCAGACTTGAACAAGAGAAAAACTGTGACGGGTACAAGGTGCTGGCAGCCAAGTAAATATAGCAATGAGAAATTCAGAGAGAAGGTATCGACTCAACAAACCAGTGCTAATTGTAATCCTTCTCTCGATGTTGCAGCAGCTCGAGCTGAACATTGTACCGATATACTCATTTGGAAGTGTCACTTCAATCCCACGCACATACTGTAATGCCACCTACTCAGAGAACATCATTTTCTCTAGTTTGGCTTCGAGAAATGTTCAATAGCACTACATTTCCCATCACATATCATCGGACTCAGCCTTCAGTATGTGTGTGGGGGTAAACTTTGTAATCCCTTTTGTATGGATGCGCAAGCAAAATGGAGACATTAACTGACATAAATGCAGTTTATTCTATAAACACACATTAAGCTTGTAAAAATTCCAAGTTAGCTAAACCAATAAACAAGGAATGAATGAAAGCAATCAGGTTGTTAATGGATGATACTGAGTAAATTAAAAGCACAGCTTGGAGGGTTCTTTTTCAGAAACCTTTTAATCCCCACATGTTCTGTGTTTGTTAAATATTTAACTTGACTACTACAGCAAAGGATTTTAAGAGCTCCGATCAAATTGATATGAGTGACAACTTCATATAAAAATAAAATTATACATTTACAATACCCTGTATAAGGCTAGGATAGAAACATAAAGGATGGAGAAATTGAACCCAGACAACAGTCAAAAATTAAACAAAGCTTTGCTGTAAAATAAAATCCTACACATAGAACCATTACATTTCATTTAGCTGACGCAATAAGTGCAAACAACCATGAAGATTCAAACTCAGAACAGCAAGAATATTGCATGTACATTAGCTTCAAATAGCTCAAATCATTTTAAGTGCAATCAATACAAACACCACGCTAAATGTATATTACCATGAAGGGTAATCTCATTATAGTCAGTTTAATGTTGTGCAGGCAATATTCATACAGTATTGACCATTCTAATTATAATACAGTTAATATACTGTATAGTGAGAGTATAATGCACATAAACCATCCGAGGAGATGTGCGTTGATTAAATGTAAATGTACAGTTTCACACTGCATCGAGCGTTGTTTTCACACCCACCAAATCCACGCTCCTCCTCATCGCCATCAGTCCTCTTTGACATCCTCTCTCTCAGTCCCAGTGATTGCATTGATTTTATATGAGCACATTTAAGAAATATTACAGGATATGAGTGCTGAACAAAGGATTTTTTTCTGTTTTTGGGCATTTACCTATACAAAAAAAAAACCTGTTACGAATAGCTATTTTGTTGCTAATGTATTCCTTTTTATCATTTTGTCTTTCTGCCTCTTGAAGCTCTTGTATCTTTTTGTACCTTCCAGAATTTTAAAGGATTTCTTTTTTTTAAGGCACTTTTAACAAATGTTGAAAATGTAACACAATCTTTTCTGCATCTGATGAGCTTGACTAGTATTCCTTCATTGAAAAAATGACAATTAGCATAGAGCCCTCACTGAACAAATACATAAAACAACACCAAATTCAACCTGCTCTATGCTCACACTTGGTAGCAGAGCTACGACGGCCTACCTTCCTGTTTCCCTACCTGCACACACTCTGCGCGTCAACAGAGTCTTTCACAAGCTGCTAGCTTGACAGCTGTGAGTACTAACAATAGCCATGTTCGTTGTTTACGTTCAGAATGTTAATTTTGGGGTAGTGGCTTTGGAGGGAGGCCTGAAGGGACTGGCTGGAAGTGTTGCCAACTTGGCTTCTTTCTCGCTAGACTTAGCTACTTTTGGATGTAGTGCTGCTAGCTACTTTCATTGGAAAAGAGTTGGCATTATTGGGCAGGGTTTTTTGGTTGGATAATTTCAAAAATCTAGCTCACTATTACAAGCTTCAATGCATTGCCACTTGATCCATTGTGAATATAAAATACAGATAACTGTAGCTTTAAAGTGGTTGAACTGAGATATGGTCTTATAAGAGTATAAATCATTTTTCTAAAATGTCAACTACTGTTGCTGCAATAATTCAAATGTTTGTTTTTTTCAACAATAAATCTCAGTGTGTCAAACCGAACCAAGGATTACACATTATCTACTCACTCTGGAGATTTGAAATGTGAGACCGACTATTTAGTGAAACAGTGAAGAGTTTCATTTAGAGGCCATCACGGTCCGAAGTGTGATAAAACACAGACAACACAGACAAACAGTTTGTTTGATCTATAGGTAATATTCTACCTTTCATCGACAGAATAATCCTCTTTCAGAGAGACACGTGGAGTGAGAATATTTGGAGAGGTCAGTCATCGTATCTGTAATTGCTATTCTCTCGGCTCTTGTGCAAAGCTGATCCAGGGTCGAACAGGAAAGATGTGAGGAGAAAGGCTGAGAATAGAGGAACGGTGGAGAGGGATTCGGTATCTGGGGCCCTCAGGAGTCGTGCCCTTGATGCACCGCTGCTTGCGGCCAGGCAGTGGCCTCATTTGTCAGGAGGAGACGTACTGGAGGAATGGAGCCGTACGGGGCCAAGAAGGGTTGAGGAATAGGAAAGAGAAGAAAAGAGAGGAAAAGAAGGACAAGGGCGAAGGTGAACCGGGGCGAGTGTATTGAGAAGAAAGAGTTGAGACGAATGGATGGAAAAATGAGCAAAAGTGATAGGAAATGCATAGAAAGGAGCTGGGAAGCAGAGTGACCTAATCCACACATACGCACGCAATGATAAGAAGGAAATAGAACCTTTAGAAAGGACTGTTAGCAAAAAAATGACACATGGAAAGGTATGCAGACCGAGCAGCATATACAAGTGAACATTAACACTGGGAGAGCACAATACCAGCAGGTAATGTCAAACACTTACCAAACACTTGTTAATATGTTTCTATCTTCAGCTGAGAGACATACAAGCTGCCTAAATTATAGACCCAAGAACAAAATGTCTCCATATTTAGGATTTAAATCCGTGATATGTTTCCCTCATTATTTAAAGTGTTAAATTGTTGTACATGCGTTTCACCATGGCAACATAACAGTCCATTACATATGAGCAGAAAGCACTTAACAGTATAAAGAAACCCAGCGCACTTTAGCCACTTGAGAATCATTTGTTCCTTTACTTTTCTCTCCGGCTCTCCTCTATTATGCAAATTCACCTGAGGTAAAAAAAGAAAAACATGTGAGATAAGGATACGTTTCAGTCAAACACAGTCTAGCTCTCCAGTCCTGTTCCATCTCCATTTGAGTCCTTGTTAAGACTCTGACAGATACAAAGGCAGAGAACATATTTCTCTCTGGTTTCCGAAGCTTATGTTAGGAGGCAGCTCTCATCTCAGACCTGTCAGCTACAAGCAGGTCATGAGAGGTGTGCTATACAACACATGGCCTGAAGCTAAAACGTATAAAAACACATGGCCTGAAACTAAACATGATACTGTGACAAAAGTGAAAACAGGTATTTTTAAAGCGTGGACGTTCATTTTTCATTTTGGAGTTTGACCAAAAATAAAAATAAATAAATACACAATGTAATATTTCATTTCTTTTGAATCAAGGTCCACTTAAACAGGTGTTGAAACACAGAGCTTGGTTAAAAAGAATCCCCCCCATATTAGCATATTGCAGATTTATCAGTTTCAATGTAGCCTCTGTTTAGACTGATAAGTAATACGAAATTAAAAGATCAGATTTTTTTTAACTCTCAAATATCTATATAATTATGAGCCTCAAAAATCCTATATCAATTGGGCTGTATTAGAAAACATCAATTTCTTATTTTCAATGACAAAAACTTTGCACTAAAAACATTTTGATGATAAAACACGAAAATTCAACTGTGGTCCCAAAATTGCAAAATCATGCATTCCTGACATTCAGAGTCAAAAATGAAAATGTATTTATTTGAAACACTACAGATCAGAGTTAATCAAAAAAGAAAATCTACAATATAATCATCTTTTGTTATGTGCCTGATATGCAAAAATAGAGGGAGAGAGGGATGACTGGAAGTACAGTGTGGAAGATGAAATATATAATAATTTCATTAAATCAAGTTTAATTTTCTGGAAGCGCAAAGCAGTAGAGACATTTTAGTACTTCTTACCAGGATTTTTTGTTTGATTCTTTTACTTTAGTGTAAAATGAAATACCACAAGGTGGAAGTAACAGAAACTGTTTTCATTTTAAACTGTCAAACTACCTCACAGATATGAAAACAGGAAAACTAGATATCGAAGCAGACAAATAAATGTTGTTCTGGGTAATATTTTAGATTGCAGCTCTGTGTAAAGCATCTTGTGATTCTGTTGCACTGTGGTACACATTTTCTGTGACAATTTCTTGTAGAACTGACTGTTCCTTCGATGCCTTTGTAGAGTGTAATCACAGCTGGCATAATGGTTCACTTTCATCTGATGATGCATGTATTTCCTGATGGCAGGAAAATCTTTCAGGATCACAAAGCAACCCAATCTGAATTGAACACGTCAACGCGTCTGAGTAAAAGCGCTGATGATTATTAGAAAGTTAAAGGATCCAGAAATTAAACTGTAGTTAAACCTTTGTTTTTTTTTTTTTAAAGGGGTAGGAGCTCACAGTAGTAGTTATTTTAGAAATAGCTACACACTGAATGATGCAATTCTTAAGCAGCCAATTATTTCTTGATTTTCTTTTTAAGTAAGACTAAATAAATACTAATAAATGTGTCATAATCAATCCATTGCCACCATTTCATTTTACTCTGATAGGACAAAGAATGTAAATTGAAGAAAGAAGAAAAATACTGAAGGGAGCACAGTTGAGGTGAAATGTGGACGGGATGCCTTTTTGTTTGGAAACATTTTCCAAATAATAAAGACACTTTATTTTTAGTTTCTTCTTCAGTGATTCTTCTTTTATAAAAGCATTAACTTTATGTTTGAATGTGCTATGTGAGCAAAACAACGTTCACCACTTATTCTGTTATATTCTATTATTTCATTTTTGTTCTTCCTCTATACATCTTATTATTCGAGACTGGCACCCCTCTTTCGGATACCTGATGAAGAGCACAGAGGGAGTGTACGACAAAACTTATCACAATGCCTTGTAAAAATGTGTTTCCAACATATGGTGCCAGAGCTGAGGCCTGGAATAGCAGAGAACTTCACTGTGCGTAAAATATATGAGCAAAACAACAGAGGGTGGCATTTCAATCATCTGAGCTTTCTCTGTATTCAATGCAGGGGCTGGCACTTTTTCTTTGGTCCTCAAGATACAGTATCAACAGCTAGCGGCAGAGCACAGACAGCAGCATCTGTCACTTTGAACAGGCTGTGTTCCCACAGACAAAAAGATTGTTGTGGGACACAAAAAAAGAACAAAAAGAATGATATGGAAAGGAACACTATCTTAACAAACTAAAGTTAAGTCATGCTGAAATGATATCCTATTACTTGATTAGTTGACAAATAAAACATTTATGGATTACAATTCCATTATCAATTGACCGTTTGCTCCATTTAACAGTGATAGTCCAATCATAGCTCGCCATCATAGCAACCATAAAAGGCAGGGCGGCCTGTCAAGCTTTGCTTTTCTCCACGTTGAAGCGGTGTGTGTGTGGGGGGGTGTAGTAAAAGTGATACCGATACTATTAAAAACAGTTTTGATGGGAACCAAAAAATACATGAGCAAACATGTAAGGAATGGATTAAAAAATATGTTTATCTGCTCTAACGTGAGGTGCAAACTATCTTACTGCCCAAACAATACTGGAGTTTTGATCCAGTGATGTTGATGTTATTGATATATAGCGGTTTAAAAATGCTGACATTTCTGCCAGTACTACTTTTTAAATTCAAAAAACAATTATCTTGATACAGATCCCATCGATTTGTTTTTGTAAAGAATTATGACCAAGATACATAGTGAGAAGGGCAATTTACAAAAAGAAAACAAACAAAAGAAGTTGGATATTTCTGTCCTGGTGCTTGACTTTGATTCATATCATAAAAAGCAATACATTGTTAGCTGTCACCATTTGTCTTTATTTTATAGACTTAAAAATTGACCAATGTGAGTCCTGATGTCACATTATTTATCATTGTTTGTAAAAAGTATTCTCCTAAAATCAACCCTTGACACTTTTTCAAATGTTAGAAACAGTCCTTTTCTACAACTCACAACCAAAGTAGAGTATTAAGGAGAACTGGTGAAGACGTGGTGGAGCTAGCTGAGTCTCCACAGACATTTGAAACCACAATGTGTGAAGTCAAAGTCAAGTCAAGGAGAGAGCAGCGCGGGGAGTCCTCAAATACACTCCAGAGTCCAGAGCTACAGTCGAACTGGCTTATAGTTGCAAGGTAATTCCTGCACTTTCCCATTTGCCCAGCCAACCAATAAGACTCCAATTCTGCAAACGCAGGATTTTTCTCAATTGTCCACCTCTTTCTTTCTCTTGTTTAAATCTTTTCTTAGCTCTATCTCTCTCTCCAGCTCTCCCGCAAATCTCCCCTATCATTGTTGACACGACTCTTCTTGCTCCATTTTCTATTGGCCTTTCATTATTACTTTCTACCTATTAGAGGTGCCTTCTCCCACTCAGGCCTCTTCTGTACGCTCACCTTCCTTCCTCTTTTCATTCACTTCCGCTGCACACTTTCTCCTCCTCTCTGTGGCTCTCTTGCTGAGCAATCTGTGTCGGTTGGCTCTCTGGTGTGTGGCATAAAGAGATGCTTCCAACTCTCAGAGTAGCTCACTACATCTGCTGGAGCCTTGCCCACTGGCTCTGGCCGGTGTTCAGCATCCAGGGATTCTTACCCTGTGTGCGTGTCTCACTGTGTGTGATGCCCTGTGGCTTATAGTCAGCATACAGTGTACGCGTGTGTGTAAATGGGGCTGTGCCGATTTGAAATGTGTGCCACAAATGAACCATAATGGTGCTGCTTTGTGCTTCTGTTGTTTTATGCAAGACATAATGCATAGGGTGTCCCTATACATGAAAGTAATGGATGTAAGGCAGAAAGGAGCCTCTCCAATTATCATCAACACACACACACGCACGCATGCACACACACACACACACACACACACATTCATCTCTCCCAAACACGCAACCAAAGCACAGGATATCACAGCAATTCCTGAAAGGTCAAAGGTATGAACTCCTTTTACAGAAAAATTAAAATACATTTATGAGTTTATGACATCCAACATTATGTGCTGGAAGCAATAAAAAAAATGAAAATGATTGTTTCGCTCTGTTTGAATCCATCATATAATTCATTTTGTTGATTTGCTTCCAGTGAACGGCGAACAGCCCCAGTGTTCGGAATGAAAGGCAAACTGCAGATACAGAAAAAGACACTGAGGAGAGGGATCAAAAGATACTTTTGTGAGATGTTACGATATGCAATACAAATAATACTTTGTCTGTAGTATTCCACATTATGTGCAATAAAAATCTAAATTGTTAGTTTTGGTCTACAGGTTGTAAGGTGTTGATAATTTGCTTATGTGAACACATTTTTATTTTAATGTTCACATTGTCAAATAAACAGCAACTTTTCTCTACAGCAAACGTGTTTGTGTGCATCAGTACAATTTGTAATGCATGAAGAGGAAACACGAGGTGACTGTGTCACTGTCACCTGAGTCTTGTTTAAAGCAAGGAAGTCAAACGTCTTAGGAACTGTGTCAATATGACAGAGTACACTGAAATTGTGTTTCTTAATTTCTCATTGAAACTTACTTATATTCACCACATAATAAAGTCAAAGTTCATCAGCAGCCAACTGGATAATATCCCTCAAAACTCAAAAACCATATGTGACTTTCAAGTGAAGTCTGTACCATACCCAGATTGTGCATCTCATCGTAACAAATCTTTGGTTGTTCCATAATTAGAGCTGTGGCACCTACAGTATGTAAAACTCAGTTTGACAACACGCAGCTGTGAAATTGTGACAAGTTGCACAATATGTGAGAATGAACTTGTTTTTAACTGAATCTCAAATTTCCCCTGCGATATTCACTCCCACCTTAAACATGACGTGAAGGGGTGTCACAATATTATATATCACAAAATGACATGTTTCCAATATGTGTCACAATATGAAAAATGTATGCAACATAACATATAAAGTGATAAAATGAGAGCCAGAATCAGGAGGAAAAAAACAACTATTCACATGTGTTACATTGTCTATCTGTCCCATGATAGTGCAATCTGGTCAGTGACTTACTGGGATATGTACTGCAGGGCTGATGAGTAAAGTGAGAACAGGTGTGTAGATGGGTGGGGCAGTCAGGTGATGGGGACAGGAGGGAAAGTCAGAGCATCTGGTGGATGGACAATGGAAAGCAATGGATCCCTAATAATACAAATGCAGAAAAGCAAAATGTTATGACGGGCACACACCTGGAGTTCTCTGCGTACATCTCAAATCATTAGCATCACCAAATCAGGCTGTGCCCAAACTATTTCCTCACCATCCTGCCTCCCCTGTCCTTCCTCCTCCGCCTTCTCCTCCTCCTCCTCCTCCTCCTCTCAGCTTTATCGATCTGACAGTTTTCAAATTGCCTTTCAGTTTGCTATGCAGTCGCCCTCTTCAACCTGCCTTCGAAACACGACTTGTTGACAAACAGACTCTCGGTGAGTGCTGTGCCGACGTCGCGCCCTGACAAGCTTGCTCTGCAGACATCTAACTGTTTCCTGACTTTAATCACAGTAGCATCACCAGAAATCATTCCCATAACCTTGGTAGAATGCTAAATCAACACAAAAGCTGATGCCTATGGTACATTTTCACAGCACCGAACTGGCAGAGAAAAGAGTGGAAACGTGTACTTCGGATGTGAATATTGACTTCCAGTGAAATCTCAAGTACACTGGGTTGTTTTATTTAAAATGCTATATGGCTGGCACAGAAAGAGTTTGCTTGGCTTGGACTTTTCTAAGTATAGATTTTCATAAAGGCAGTACTGTCAGAACTGTGCTCTGGTAGAGGCAGGGGAGCCTTGTTTGAAGATGCAAGTACAGAACATGCATTTTGAAAATGCTCCTCCTTGTCATTTCTAACTATATTGCTCAGAGAGCAATGGTAGAAATTCGGCCACGGGAACATAGAGCCTGCTGCTTGCTATTCACCAAAGACTCATTAAAAATTAAAAGGGGAGAAATAATGAAAGAAAGCAATGCGATGGAGGACATAAATATAAGAACAAATGCATGTACACTGCTGCAGCCTGAAAGGAGAAGACTTTTTCTCACTTCAAGTCCAAGGCAAAATGAGAGGGATAAATCCAGCCCGAGTGCCAGTGTGAGGTCAATCCTTCGATCCTCTCTCTCTCATTCCGTCTCCCTCCCTGCTTTGGCGCTTGAGCTGTTTGAGGATGGCTAAATTACAGAAGGCTTATTAGCATGGACAAGAAGCAAGTGTGACACCCGTATCTTTGCTGGTCCATGTGTGTGTGCTTGTGTGTGAGCCAGAGAGAGAAGCTCGCAGGGTAAGCTTGTCACCCTGCTTCTGTTTTTCTTTCATTCTTTCATTTTTCAATCAATAAAGGACAAGGCTTGTTATTCTATAGTTTTTCTTTTTTGAACTGAAAGACCAAAGTTAGGTAGTTTCCTTTTTCTTAAGAAAAGGCGAAGTGCATTGAGGACTACTTTAATGTGCGGATTAACACACATTTAGTGTGCTAGTTGAGTCTATAGGCATTACAGAAACAGGATGGTGTATGTGGGAGGGACTTAAAATAACCTACACTGCTTGTTTTCATGGTAATGAAATGCAACCCACTGCAAAAATGTGGCTCATTGATGTGTTTTAAGTAGTTTTTGTGGAACGATAACGATGAAGGTCTGTGGCACAGAGGAATAAGATAAATCAGGATTTGGCTCCTAGAGCTGTCACTTTTCTTTTAACTACTGGTTCAATTTAGGGGAAATAATTAAATATTTGATTTGTAATGATCTGTAAATTCTTAATCCTCCTTGTACTCAGGCGGGAATGTTCCTAAAATGTACTTTGCATCAGTTTGCTGACTTAAAATGCAACAGCCACACAGTAACTTTAGTTTCTCACTCAAGTGAGACAGTGGAGGCACTGAAAGTGAACGAAACACTGTCAGAATCGATTCCAACAGGCAAAGTGTACTCGTATGCTGAGTCAGCAGGACAGGAAATTAGCACGGGCAGGGTTGTAGCTAGGGACCTAACAACAGCATTCCACTAGTTGAAAATGATACAGTGTTTTATCAAATGCGCCTCAAACAAAGAATTAGCATTGTGGTAAATAAATGGTGTCCATCTGTTTGTCCACTTCTGATATTATAGGAGAAAATACAAATCATGTAAAACAAATGCCTGTATCACCATGCATGCAATCAGGGAAACTGTGAATGGCGACACATACCTTACAGTCATGTAAAACTGTAGGAAGGAGACAAATAAAGGCATTTGGAATGAAGCCCTGGTAGCTGAAAGAATTGTAGAAAATCATTCTCTAGGTTAAGTGCAAACATCTTTCACCTGAGAAGTTGCCACCTTACGGGGACAGCAAGTAAAATCAGGGTCATTAACTCAATGCCTCATTTGAGTCTCCTCCGTAGGGCACTGAAGAGCAGAAATGATTCATTGAGAAGAAATCAGCCACAGTAAATACCAAGACATGAAAAAAATCCAGCTTAACATCGTAACTTCCACTAAGGTGAATGTAAATAGCCCGTGAACAGAATCCCTGTGGGAACAGGTATTTCACTAACTTGATGAATGGCTTTAATAATCAGGGGAGCCCCAAGGGAACAGCTGATGATAGAACAAGAAGCTCCTGTAATAAAGAAACCTGCAGCAGATATTTATCTTGATCTTAAAAAGCTTTAATCCTGCATTCCGGACAACCTAGAGGAAGAAGTTATGTGTGGTTAGTGTGTATGGAAAACCTTCAGGGATTACAACCCTTTGCACTGGTTTAGAGGCTAAAGTAATAAAATAATATTGTTTAGCTGTCAGATTAAGTCAGTTTTATTAAGTTATTGTATGCTTATTAATTCACCACTTACAGTCAAAGATGAGTTAAATGTTATACCTGCAATTGATGATACTACTATCTCCCTGACTCACTGTGTGCCAAGAGATATCTGTACAGCAGTTAGTAATACAGTAGTTGTACAAGTGACAACCGATAATCAAATAGGAAAAAAAAACATGATAACAAACACAAATGATTAGCAAAAAAAGCAGCCCAGGAATTTGCCAGAAAGTCAATAATGCTGTATTTGGTTCAGAATCGGCGGCAGTGCAAACAGACAGGAGTCTCCTTGGGGAAATAATCGTTTGCTGCGAGACCTTCAGCCTCTCTTCAAGGTGGAAGGTAAAATAATGAAATAAGAATGGAGCCAGTAATCAAGCAAGCAGCTGTCTGCCTGTTGCTGCAGGTACTCCAGAGTGAATTTTTCATAGCCCTTGGGACACAAGACTCAAAGGCTATTTTTGCGTTTCTTCCCAGACTGTGGAAGTAGCATGTGTTGTTGACAACACATACTGGGGCTCTGAGCCATTTTCGAGAATGCACACTGTACTCCATCTGGACTCTCGTGTGATGAAAGACGACGGTATCTTCTGTTTGAGTATGTCGCCCTTGAGCACCTTTAGGTAACTGAGTGTATGTTTTCACGAGACACGACAGTAGAGTGCAGCAGTGACTAAAATGCTGAGAGCACTCTACTCATGCATGATGTGTTGAATGAAGCTGTGATGAAGTTGAAGCAGAGCTGACCTTCTCCACACAAAACTACGTTTCTCAAGCTCACGGCTTACTTCTCTCTGGTGGTTTATGGCTAAATTGTGACCAAATTGTTGACTTAAGTCTTTAGTTTTTAGATAGTAGCATCCAAGACCAGAAGAATATTCCGTTCTTATCTGGCCATAGATCTGGAACGAGCAGCAGCTGTAAAAACCTCATTGGGGAAAATCCAACACTCAACCGACCAATGGTGTCACTCACTCAGTAAATTAGGTACAGACTTTCACGTTTATAGGGCTGTCCCGCTTTGCTCTGGTCCGGCCAAAAATGGATATTCCCAATATTTCCCAATATTTGTGATGAAAGCTAAAATTAAAAAATAAATGTTCACATGTTTTGTCTATAGAAAAGGTCATTATATTATTGATTGAATACTTTGCTCTTGCTCAGCATCACAATTTATTGATCATACTGGCGTTTGGGTTTCAATGCCCTCAAACCTCAATGATGAGATGTCTTGTTGGAAGTAATTGAAATATACTGCTTCTGGGTAACCGCTATCATTTCTCCTTATGGAGCTCTTGTGTTCGCTCATTCTCTGCTTTAATGGTTGTGATGCCTTACCAACGTAGGACAACCCATAAGGACTATGTCCTTTCTTTTTCTTATATGTGGAGCATAATGTGACGGTACACATTTCCCACAGGAGAATCATTGGCCCATACCTGAGCACTATAGATCAGTGTTGTGATAATTGAGTAAAATACTCTTGTCCAAGGTCCAGAAGGATCAAAGCGTTAGTATGATCAATACATTGTGATGCTCAGCAAGAGCATCTTCTTTTCCTCAAGACTCAAGTGATACTTTCCAAAGCACCAGCATCTGAAATAGTTGTGCGAGTACCTCCATTGAAATAATTATTGATAGCACAAAAAGTTGACTGTGGGTCATGACAAGCGTAACTACTCCACACCAGGGATTACTGCGTCGCCACCAGAGGAAGCTGTCCCTTCAAGTGGCGACATGTTAAAGTGTATTCCTGCTTCCGCTGGTCAAGGTGAGCATTGTTTCAACCATCCTATCCCTCTCCTGCTGTCTCCTACAGAGCCTCCGCCAGCACCCTCCGCTGTGACAGCATGGCTGTACAATCTGACGCACCCCCGCACAGTCAGAGCTCCATTAAATTGGAAGCCAATGCAAACTGCCTGGGCTGGCTATCCTCATTAAGAGGACACCAAGCAGAGGACTGGCAGAGAATCCCAGACACTTTGGAAGCTTAATGAATTGGTACACACGCCCACACTGTCAAAGTGGTATGCTCACGATGGATAACGCTGCCAAAGAGCACCAACACTGTCTCACACTGGGTTCAGAAATGAGGATGAAACCATGTGTAGAATTATCATCACTTTGTGTTGTACGGCTTCTACATAAACAAAAACTCCATACAACACCATACAAACAGCGCTCACTCTTAGCTTCCTCCTCTGTCTTCACTCGTGAGACTCGACCCTAAAGAGCGTATGGCAGGTGAGTCATACTCTGACACGAGGCCCACAATGAGGTGAAGGCACGGATTCACCTAACCTGGTCGTTAGACTTTACACAGAACATATTATTTTGCGTTGCAGGTGATTCAATCTACCCTTCAGCTGAAGTGGAAACTGGGGTGCAAGGGCTGTCCGGGCCCCAGCCAGATCCACTTATCTGAAACAAATGATTCAGGGCTGAATCTAACAAGCACTCTCCAGAACGGTGCATCCAGCCTCTCTGCTCTACATGACGGCTCAGCTCCCCTCTGCTTGGGCAATTTATCAAAGAGCACGATTGAAAGAGAAAAAAAGAAGAAATCGCTTGAGGATTACTTAACCACAAACACTCTCTTTTCTGGTGCTGGAGCTACTGTTGTTCAAAAATGAAAATAGAAGGCTTTTATTTTGTTTTCTGGATCAAGTTTTAAAAACCTGAACAGTTGTTTTTCCAGAGGAGTTTTCATTCTTGTTAAGACATCATGCCCTAAGGCATTGTCTTATTTATGGCCAGCCACACTGACACATGGAGTGGGAAAGAGAACACAACGATTATAGCCAAATTTAAGTAACTCCCATTGGGAGAAATGCTACTAATTGATTTTCCAACCTGTCCAAGACAATCAATCCATTTGGAACCGCTTCGCGCCACATTCATTTATAGCGATCGAGGTAAAAGCTAACTTGCTAAGAAGCGAGGGCTCAAGGGACAACTGGAGAGACACTGTGATGAAGTGGTTATCACACATTTTAATTAGACAACAGTAAATCTATGTCTGGAGCTGCTGGAGAGTGGTAGGATTGCTAGTAGGTAAAAATGCCGATTATGTTTAAAAGAGCTGACACTGAGAAAGGAAACGGAAAAAGGTATTCTACACTTGAAAGAAATACCACTGGCTGAAAATGAAAGCACTTAAGGAACAGTAAGGACGTTTTTTTTAGCAGCTGTCTGAATGCTAGCCTACATCTGACCACACATAAACACATTTTATATGCCCCCCCTTCCCTTAATTAAAAGATAATACTATCTTACGGCAGGTTTCACAGACTATTTTTAGTTTCATTAGCGGTGAATGGGACTGATGGTCAAAATAAAAGGCAATTTGACATGATAGATCAGCCACCAATATAAATGCATGATCATAGAAAACAAATCAGAGTCACTAGGAGTCAAGTGCACGAGGAGGATAAGGGCCACAGTACAATAACAGGGCATCCCAAGACTTCATCCACATAAAAAAGCACGTAGTGCAGCACGATGCCCTCTCTGCTTTCAGGGTAATTTGTCTGAAGAACACTGAAGGCACGTACCCTTGGATTTTTGTTTTTATGGTTCACCTCAGCTTGCATTTCCATTTCATGTCCATCAGCACTAGAACTTCAGTCAAACCTAGGCTCTATGTTTCTTACCATGAATTAATCTGATAACACTGTGTTAATTTGGACAGGACGTGCAGGATAGTGCATGTCAAACACACTACTTCACTTACATAAGATACCAAATGATGTATTATTTCATGTACATTGCCCAGAGATAGTAGTAATAGAAGATAGTATTTTTTAGATGCCTGTAGTCTAGCGGTCTAAGGCAGATGTAATCGCAATATTCGCGATCTGCGTTTGACAGGGGCCTATGTTGCACGTCATCCCCCCTCGCTCTTTCCTCAGGTTTCCTGCCTTCTCTGTCGCTACTGTGAACCTTGAATGAAAAGCATTTATCGTTTCAGTTATTGGGTAATTAGGATTCTGGGAGCTTCAGGTCAAAAAAGGAAAGTTGGGGGTTCAAGTCCCTGGTGTGGCTGAATTAAATAATGTTCTTAAAACCCATAAATAAAGTGGTTCAGTGGCTTTTCAGGTGAGATCATGTCTACAGCTGGGTCAGTTTTGTGTAATGTAGCATTAGACACAATACTCACTTTTACTGTACACTACTGTACATCTATAACAGTCATGGTCCATATAAAAAAAGCCACTATAACATGTGTTGGAGATGCATAGTTTGTTAAGTTGATAGCGATCCTTCATTTCCTCTGATATTGTATAACTATTTACATGGAACCATTATTTTTGCACTGACATTTAGGCCATAGTTATCTAACTATTATTTTCTGAAGAAATGATTAAAATATAACCTTGAAGACATTGTGCTCATCAGTTACTGTTTGAATTGAAAGCTTTAATAAAAAAAAAAAACTTTAAGCTGTACCTGTTTTTTGTCCAACAAAATAGGTGTTGTTGAAACTAATCCTAAATCAATTTAAATGTGGGATATAAATAAGTTATTAAAGTGATCTGTCATATTCAGTTAGATGAAATGATTCCACAACCCGCACACTCAAACACTTAAATGTGGACACAAAGAAATTGGGATATTCATAAGTTTTTATTAATCCCCCAACCGTTACCTATGTAAATCACTCACAGACTAGAGAACGACTGAAATAATATAGTAATATCTATCTTCATAACAACAATTATAAACTTTAAAAAAAGAGAGATTTTTAAAAACAGCCAATGTTCACTGAACCACACCCACAAGAATGAATATTGTAATTTTAGGAGCTTCTTCCTCCAGTCAAGCTACCACCAAAACAAACACAGGCATAAAACAACTTACCATTTCCAGAGATATGATTATCCACCTCGCCGTGTCCGACGTTGAGAGCTGCGTTAAGTTGAATATAAAGTCCCACGTACTGTACAATCCCTATTATCACTCCAAAGGCTCCCATTGCTTCAGCTGGTGTTTCGAGCACTTGTGTGAAATTTGTCACATTAGGTGAAGAGCATCCGTAAAATATCCCCGCCGGCGGTGAGCAGCCCTCACAGACATAAAGCTCGGAGCTGGAGGAGAGAGGCGCTGCTGCTGCTCCACTTGGCTCTGCGGGAGGAGATGATGCGGCCAGCGGAGGCGGAAGGAGAAGCAGCGTGGAGACAGGTGCAGCGGCTCGCACTGAGAGTCAGTTAGGCGGAGGGATCTGACAGGGACGTCAGTGACGGTTGGTTTAAATGTAATTTCTGCACTCACTAACCTGTAGATGTCCTCAATGGTGTGTGAGTAAAGGCTCTCAGGAGAATGTCTTTTCTGATGATGGCTCAATACTACAGGTTTAAATCTATCACTGTATGTAGGCTACATTGTTGTTAAGAGCTTGTGTGGTGGGCTTTGCATGTTTACAGTATTTATATGTTTTATGTACTTTATTATGTTTCATATTCAAGTCTCTGTGTGTTCTGTTTTTTTCACTTAGCTGCAAGACAAATGTCCCCTTGGGGATACAGTGTTAACGTTGAAAGCTAAAGGAATAGGTCTAGTCGAGGTTAGTTTATGCAGATTGGAAACAGTTGAAAACACTTTACACATACACATTTAATCTAGTTTGTTAATCCGCACAAGAACTATCACGTTGTGGTAGTCTTGTTACTGTAACAAAGTCTTTTTTTTTGTGTTGGCTAAATAAAAAATTATTTAAGTAATTTTACTTTTACTTTTAAGTACTTTGTATCACAAGTATTGTACTTTTATCACAGAGTTAAAAACAAAAGTCACATGAAAAAGTCAAGATGAAAGGTGATCAATCAGTGTTTGGCTGTGGCATTTATATTGTTATATTTTACATTTCTATGATGTTGATATGGTGATTTTAATTCTACTGTTGAAAGTCGCAGGGTATTTTATTTATGTATTTCAATATTGCTTGTTGCACCTGCCACGGTGTGCACACAAGTGCTTTGTGTTAAATTGTCTCAATTTCTGGTTCTTCTCTGGTTAATTCTAGTGTGGCTACACCTACTTAAGGTGATTGTATGTTTATAACTAATAATCAGTTCTATGGAAAGGCTGCAAAGTCCTGTCAAGTCCTGTAGAAATTGAATGTATTATTGGTTTGGACATGAAGCCTCTTGTTGCTGATGTTCCTTTTAAAATCTAACACAATCAACATCTGGCCATGGCCTCGAAACAGAATCGTAACTTTCACACTTTGACTTTTGTACAAACACATGTTAATCAGTGAGTTTAAGAGGTGCTGGTAGGCAAACTTTGTTACATCTGGACAGACCCAGGCTAGCTGTGTCCCCGTTTCAAGTCTTTAAGCTTGTACCAGCTATTACTGTAAAAATGTGGGAGTGCGTCAATATTTTCATCAACTCAGCTCTCTGCAAGAAACCAAATAAGCGAACATCAAAAGATGTTTAGACAGCCTGATGCAGAAACAGTTGCTTTTTGAGAGAAAATCTACAGTGTCAGTGCCAATTAACTGCTGTCTCCCACCATAATGATGTGACAGGACTGTTAACCCTGGTGTGTCATGGGGCCTCACATAGACCCTTTTCACTGCAGACATTTTGACTTGACTTTGCAATTTCCCTGCTTTGACGAGTAAAAATATCTGCAGTGAAAAGAGTCTATTGGTATGCAGAGGGTTTGCAATCTCCGAATGGTCATAGAGATGGAGGTGAATACTTGCCTTTTAATGGCCATTTACAGAAGAGTATGAAACTTGTGTTGTACAGCTTGGACCTGGGAGTGATGCCCCAATCATCAACATCCAATCCCGATCAAAAATCAATATTTCTGAAAGTATAAGTATTGTCATATTCATCCTCACATGATACAGAGGTGGGCAGATATGGGTCTATGTTGAGCTGTCCAGGGCTGACAGTGAAACACGGCCTGCGCTCAGTGAAAAGACAAGTGGCCTTTAGCCAGTGTTCTTTCTTTCCCAGTTTGACAGCCAAAAGATTCCCATTATGGCTGAAAGACAACAATCTCATATTGGAGACATGGAGACAAGGAGAATATTCCCTGCTGTCTCCTTGTCTCCGGTATTCTTAGAAACACATATATTTTGCACAATGAGCACAAATTGCACACACGCCTGGATAGGCATTTGTTTTTGCTTGAGTGGGTAATTAATGATTATCAAAGGGAAGAGAGCCATTTATCCTGCTGACTTTGATCCATCTGTGCAGGAGCCCAACATGCGGAGCTCACAGCATGCATTTTAGATTTTATGGGAAACATTTTTTTTTTTAATTAAAGTTTGAACACATTTAGACAGTTTTTTTTCACCCAGGTTTATATAAGTTGTATTAGAGTCATGTGGGGCCATAAAATCCATTTGTTTGTTCCGACTTTAATGAGGTATATAATTCCAAGGCACCTGCTGTCTTCTGTCAGTGTTAGCAATACTGGGAAACATTTGTGATATCCACAGCTAAAAGCCTGCTCCCTCCACATCGGAGCACCAACTGATAGCACCATTTGAAGAGCTCAGAAATCAATTCGCAGCTACAAAAGAAAACCAGTTAACCTTAGAGGTCTTCGAGAAACGCTACAATTTTCACTGTGTGCCAGGTCCAAAAGAGGCTGTTTATTTTTCCTATCCGCTAGTGCGGCTGTCTGCTCCCTTCCTGTGGGTGTCAACCAGGCTCTCAAGCCCGGAGAACTGAGGGTAAAATTGAAGCTGATGTATGCAGACATGAGCTCCTAAGACGGACACAACACCTGCCTGGTTGCTCTGAGCTCAGAACTAACTACCTCAGACAGCCCCTGCCAGAGATGAGGTATATATACATGTGTGTGTGTTGGAGATGATGGTTATACAGCACAGGGCCCGTTAAATGTAAAATGAAAAGTGTGACTCGACCAGGGAGTGGATTTCAAAGCCGACAGCTTCCACAGAACCTTCATGACATCCATTATTTATCGAGGTCTCTTTGACACAGCCGCCTCTTTTACCTGCTGCTTTTAGATAGCAGGACACAGGAGTACACTTCTCTCTCTGAGAAAATTGATGCAATCAGCAGAGAATGTAGCACAGTTTACAGTAAAGTAGTTGCTTTAAAAATGACAATAAATGAAATATAGTATGCTATTTAGATTTTAGATTAAATTCATATTAGATTTAAATTATTATTATTTTTATTTTTTTTGACAGAAAATCCCATAGGGCCCCATTGACTGATTGTGCACTTCATTGTATATTCCCCACAAGCATATAAATGAAATATTACAAATAATTAATGATACAAATTTCAACAGCATATGAGGAAAAATAGCAGCACTTTTTATATGAATTCCTAAAATAAATCATCAAGATATTGATCACGTTTTAATATTCTCCCTCTATATCCCTGGGCTGTCATCCTGAACATTTATTAGCTACCTAGAAAAAGGCTGTTTTCCCCAAAGTATCTTTATTTATTATCTTTGCTCAAGTTTAGATTTTGGGTCAGTTTAAGCCTGTTGGCCATTAGAAATCTTTTTAGTGTGACTTACTCATTGATAGATCCAGTAAAGCCAATCCAATACATAATTTTATGGCAACTAATTGCTCTTTAGCTAAGCTAAATTAGCGAACTAATCCATTAGTGTCCGGTTTCTAGAGTGAAACTTGTAAAGAGCTAAAGACTGTGGCAACATGTAAAACATATGGGTTCCACCACTGACGGCTGTTCAATTCAAGCTAACTCGCTGTCTAGCTATGTTCATGAAAAATGTTGTCAGAAAAGAGGTGACAGGTTATATAAATCCATGTACAGAAATAACAAGTGTTCATTTCTTTGAGCAATGTACAAAATGTTAACTGCTTATGGCAATTGCTGCAGCAGCTTTAATGGCAGATGAAATTGACATGTGTGGGACGGATAAAATACTCACTACTGTCTGTCTATGAAATTTACCTCGGCCCATTCAACCCTTAAACTCCTTTGAACTCTATCTATTGTTATTTCAGAAAGGTTGAGGGAATGGCAATATGTGTGGCAAATTGCCTCTCCGCATTTGTTTCCAATGCTCTGTATACCAAATCAAATAATAACAATATATCTTTTGGCTCTCGAGTGCACAGAGATCTCAGGCTGTTCAGCACTTCATGAATATTAAACTGAGCTCCAAGCTTTAGAAAACCATATAACCACAGCTTTGATGCACAAGGTGAGAGCTTAAAATGTGGGCCCAGTCACTTGCAGGCTCAATCATTTCTGGTTTTTCAGGCTTTTTTGAATCCTTTACACAATCCTAAGGGATTTAACTTCAAAAGTCCTAAGGCGTCTCCTCCATATCACTCTCTTTGCTATGGCCAAGCTTTTTAGCATGTAGGTGGTGCAGGTATCACCTCTAAAGGCTATTTTGTGAGTCAAATACTGGAAAATGTTGCCATACCCTGGTGAAGACGTGCAGGGCTTACACTCTGAGAAAAGTGACCCTCTTGGGGGTCAAGTGGAGGAGAAAGCTGACTTGAGCAGAGAGAGTATACCTTCGTTACAAGGAAGAGCCTCAGTAATCAAAAGTATGTCACAGCATCGCACAGGAAAAACGATGCACTTTCATTTCTTTTATGACATTTAAATAAGGCATCCTTGTAATCCCTCTCCTGATGCACCACTTTATATGCAACAATAATGGCTTGGGCTTTAAAACTGCAGGATATTCAGCAGTGAAAAACATTTATACGATGATTTTCAAAATGAAATGCAACACACAACTCGGTGTGTGGTTGACAAATCATCCCTCATTTACAGCTGCAGAACCACCAGACTGGAAACTGTCAAACCCATCTTTTGTGGCACCAACTGATGCAATGTCATTTACCTACGCAAGACCCTTCATGAACATTACACCGTGACACTTGTTCTCAACAGGAGGAAAGTCTTTTCACACACCACAGAATCCATCACTTTCCTTGTCAGGCAGATCGTTGGCCAACCTCTCTCCTCTGTCTCTCCCTTTCATCTCACTGACCGTTGAGGAAAAATGACATGACGGTAAAAACCTCGCCATCATTTCCTGGTTCACTGGATATGGCTTTGCGCTCCAGCAAATCTTTCCTGTTCATTTCTGGTACAATTTTAACTGGCTGCCGCTGAGAAGCGAAGATGTCAACTAGCATCCCGGCAGCAGCAGGTGCGGCACATTAAGCATCTTTCCGTTTACCACCTTCCTCCTGAGGGTAATGTGGCCTGACACAGGAACATGCAATGAATAAAGATACATCGGGGTGTGGCCGGGTGAGTGTACTGTGCGTCACATGTAAATAGTGCAGAATATTCAGGCTAAATTCTAATTTGTAAACTAGAATTTGTGTCAAATACTTGAAGAAAGTGTGGAACAATAGAAAGAGTTGTGATCATTCACTTGTGAAAACACAATTTTGTGATTACATACGTATGCAATTTTAACATAATGTTAAGCTAACTTCTACTTGATTAATGCTCTTTATAAGCGAACGATTCAGCAGTCAATAGCTTTGTGATCACTTACTATAAAAGCCACCTCTGTGGACTCACAGTGCCTGCTAGTCTTTGGGGAGCTGGACAAGGAAAATCCATTATGGCCATTAAACAGTGCAGTGTTAATACGGCCTCATTAGAGTGAGCTCTTTGCACAGGAGGTGATGCAATCTTCTGTGCTCTTACTCCCAGCAGCCCTTGGCTTTTCAACACAGTGGGCGCAGATTACAGTCAACTGCTTTTTAATCTTCTACCAATTGTCATCGGGACTGCAGTTTGGGTTTTCTCGAGTCCACTTGATCTTCTTACAGGCCAGCTAAGTGATCAAGCTATTGATCAGCCAAGCGAAAGCAACATTGACTAGACATGTAGTCCCATATGTGGAGCATTTGGAGCCGTCAGCATCATCTTAGATGTTTATGAACTCAACATTTAAATCATCTCTATAACCATCTATAATTAACAAATCTGAACGTGCTTCTAGCCATGTAACAAAGCAAGCACACAGTCATAACAGCTGAAAAAAAACGTACAAGTTCATACATCGGTCATAGTTGGGCTCTACACGATGAGAGGCATCATTTGAAAAGTATTTTCCACCGTTGTTACAAAATAATTTCTGGCTGCAAAATAAATAAAAAACAGCAATTTATTTATTTATTATAAAAACCTGCTAACATTTACCCAACATTGACGTTTAAGCCATAGCCTGTGAAAATAAACTATAGAGAGATGATCTCTATGTTGAAGGAAAATATTTGATATTTTAAGAAATATGCTCATTCACTTTACAAGTAGTCTGACTCACAGGATGTAGACTTTGGGTATAAGCCTACAATTGTTTGCTTATTTCACGCGGCGTTCTCCTCCCCTTCCGCTATCTGCACCTTAGCATTTTTGCAAGGGCCACGTTGCTGCATCCTGTGCTTAGCGCTGACACAACGCTCTGGAGATACGTCTGACTATGTGAGACTTCTTTCCAAGAGATAGATTAAAAGATATAGACCAATAACATGTCTGTACGCTATATACTAAGCAACAGCCAGGTTAGCTTAACTTAGCATAAAGTCTGGAAGGAGCATGACCTGGCTCCAAGAACTCTAAAGCTCACTAATTAAGTTACACTTCGTTTGTTTAATCCATTCAAAAAAAGAGTAAAAACGACAAGTTGTGGTGGTCATGTTGTGGACTATTACTTGTCTTTCTTTACAGTCTTTGTGATATCAATCTGCTCATCTAACTTGCGCACTTTTCCCAAAATGTCACACAATTATTTTAAGAGTATCAATACTTTCAATAACAAAATGTAAAGGACAGAATAGCCACAACACTGCAATAATGTGATGGCTTAATTATAGGCACCGGCACGTAAAAGCAAGACAGAGTTTGCCTGTATTTTCATGTGTTTTCTTCCCACATCACATAGCTTGAATTGCAAGCTTAGTGCCTCGAGATGCTGCAGCCTCTTGTAACCATGGAGGTGAAGAAAATAGCTGACAAATAATAGGCAACAAGAAATACGATAGAAGGTTCTTTATACGTCTGTCTTTGGAAAAAAACTAATAATGGAAGTTGTCTAGAAGACCGACATTTCTTATGAGAGATTATTTGTTTTGGCTACAGCGGGCCTCTAGTTTTAGAGTTGTCTGTCTTTGTACATATTTGATGGAGTGAGTCCCTATTTGAAACAACTCTGGGAGCTCTGTTGTCACTTGTACTTATTATGTCCCTTCATATTTCAAGAAAAATGAAACAATAGATTTCTAAAACTACGCTTGTACTTGAAGATTTCCCCAGGGGATGATGATTCTTGTCGCACTGTAAAGCAAACCCTTCTGCAGCAGCACACTGAAATGTGGGAATTTTGATAACATTTCATATCACACTGACATGTTGAACTGCCTTCCTATCTCCATGCATTTGCTGAATATAGAGTTAGTTACAACCCACTCCACATCTCACAGTCATATTGTGTAAATCATGTGAATGTATCCTTTTGCAGAACACGCACATTCGATCTCCCTCCTCACATTTATCCCCAACAGGCCCCACTGTCAGAATACTGAGAGAAATCAGTCCAGCTACTGCCATGGCACATTATTAAGATGGGTAAATGTATAAAATCTCCAATTTCAAGACCCCCCCCCCCTACCTGCTCAATGAAACAAACATAAAGTATAAGAAGCACATGAAAAAAGATAAACGCCAGCTAAAAATTGCAATGCTTCATTTGTAGGATGATGGGACTTCCAGAGTGTGTAAGATCCTGCAGCATATTTGTTCACTGATGAGATTCATCCCGTGTTCATCAGCATTCCCAAAGAGAGAGTGTGTGATTCAGGGTGCATTATGCAGAGTCAATCAATTCTGCAGTTGCGTGTGTGTGTGTGCAGCTACTTAATTCCATCACCATAGCCTGTTGTCATGACAACACTATTATACATTGCCATTGCCTTCAAAAGGAAATGAGAGGTTCAACACTGAGCACAGTTGCTGAAAAGCCTTTGAGGACAATGTGGATCATGACGCTGTGTTCAGGAGCTTGTATTTTTTGTCTGACATGACAAAACATTCTCTTGTGTTTCGGGCAGCAGCATTAATGTAATGCATATGTGATGAATCTGTATCAACGGGAACAGCATGATTTACATTTTTTTTTTTTTAAACATCTAAAAATCACAATCAGAGCCTAATGAAGAGAAGAGGACTCTTTTGAAATCCTCGGCCAAATCCTCAAGTACACTTACATGCAGAGGACAAGCTTCAGTTTCAGTAGACTGGCTCAGTGTCAGTCTTCTAACAGATGGGTTTTTATTACACTTTCATGTGCAGCGGTGCCAATCTCACCCAAAAAAAACCTGGCATGTGCTCCACACCGCCCCTCCGGCAAATTCATGTGTCTTATGAACAACAAGGGCTCTGGTGTAGTGTGCCAGGCTGTAAAAAAATCCGCTGAACAGCAGGGCAGAGAAGCGATCGGTACGGTTCCAACTTTATAGTGATGATAAAACAGGCACGGGAGCGTTGACAGCCAGGCTGTTTTGTTCCAAGTCTGAAAGTTGATGGTTATGGATTTTCTCTCAGAACTTGCGTGTCTGAGCTGCTTGGTTCATAATGTTACCCATTTTTGTCTCATAGACTGGAATTTGCTACTAATTAGTTTGCCAAGCCCCAACCCCCTTAGTTACTGTTGCTATGCCTGTCAAGCTTTCCACAGCACAGTTCATACGCAGTTTACTACGATAACAGTGGCAGAATTACCATCAACATCTGTAGGAATATTTGAAACAATGGGTTTGATTTCCGACGGAGGCAGACACAAGTAGGCCTCTCTTTTTCTCTTTTTCGGTCAACTTTTCAGTTATGGTTTTGTTTTTTTGAGTAACCTGTAACTCTGCGAACTAACAACGAGTGATATGCTTCTTGGACATCACTCTTAGTTAGTAAACTAATTAGCCGGTCATGCTAATGTTACATTAGAACAACAAACTCACTCTTTAATTCATTTCTTACACTTTCTTCTTTAGTGCTATTTATTTCTTAAAGACTAAAACAGACATACGCCACCCACAAAAGTCTTTAAATGTATCTTACGACTTTGTCACTCTTAGTGCCTACACACACCGCTTCAACTTGTGGAGAATCCTATAATTGACTGCTATGCTAAGTCACGGTTGCTAAACTATGACTGGACAATAACTGTTTTGGGGAGGGGCTTAGCGATCTGTCAGCTCTTACTTCACATCATACTGTGCATGTAACAGCTGGGCATGATTTCAGTTTGACTGCACCAAATTGAGGATATTTCGTAATGTGTTTCATGTTTGTGTTGATGCGTGTGGGCAAGTGCAATAACGGGCAATTCTTCTTGAATGCCACCTCACAGTCGTTGCCTCTTGTCATGCTGGCAGAAAGTAACCACACATGGGGCAGTTTGTCCACATCTGGCCATCATCCCTGAGAGGAGCATGACAGTTGGCATTTCTGTGGTCCTGTAATTGCTCCTTCAGAGGTTCTTTGGGATTCGGCTCTGCTCTCCAGGATGAAAGCAGCAGACTGCAGAGTGCATTGATGGAAAAGCTTAAGCTTCATTCGTACTGAGCAAGAAATCATACACATGCAGGATTACATATACGCCTTGGCACTGAGATGATGAGATGCTGGTTTTGGGTTGTAGTCACAGTGTCAGAGAATAATGAAAATAAATGGTGCAATATGTGCTAAGTGGAACCGCTGGGAATAGACAGAAGGAGAACAGGGAGCAGGCTGTGAAACTCATAATGCATACAGAAAAAGGTTTTGTTGAGATTTGTCAGAACCTGAAAGCACACTGCTTTATGATGTAGTCTCTCTTTGTTTTCATTTGCAGGTATAGAATTCGTACCCATGGAGTGACCCGAAATGAGAATTAATTCTTTATCTCTCTTTATCTAGATGTCTTACAGTAAACTTTGCCCAGAGGAACATATATGAGGCAGAAAGCTCTCACTATTTCTGACCTGGACTGTTTTCTCATCATCTTCCATCATGATTCTGAACAGAATATTGTCGATTGCCTCCCTGTCAGGCAAGAGGTATTAATAGTGAAAGTTAGGTTTTGGATTAAGGGGGGGAAAAGGTGTGTTTGGTTTTGATTAAGCAGAATGAGGCTGTTTAATACTGAGGTTACTTAATCTGATATGTTTTGTTTTTTCTATTAAGATCAAAACATCTCCTTTACATGCACAATAATGGATTGCAGTCCCTCATTCTTTGGTACTTGTTGTCGTTTCCCTTTTCTAAATTCATTTCAGCTGAATGTCCCAATTCCTCTGAGTTTATTGGAGGGTTATTCAGATCAGCTGTTGCACAGGGTGTGGGGACTGGCTCCTGATTAATAATTGAGAGCAGTTTGGTGCATTTCCCTTCTTGGTCTATGAGGGTGTAACAACGCTCTCTTCTTTAGGACTTAAGAGAGGTGGGCATTCTGTAAACCTCAATTCAGCAGATATTATCAGCAAGAAACTCTGGCCTTCAGGACCTTTTGAGACTTCTTTGCTGTCTTCACTTTTCTGATGGAAGGTGATTTTGAGCATTCTGAAACTCAGCTAGAGGGAATATGAAAAAACACCTTTCCACTAGGTTATCTGCATCAGGGCAGATTTAAGTAATATTCACGGAAGAGTTTATGCTTCCCTAACAATCACCTAACGCCTGCAGGCTTTATTTTGTTTATTATGAAATTATTTATTGAATCCCCCTTAATACACGTTTCCTTATTATTGAAGATGCATTTCATTATAAAATAAGGAGGCATGCTTTTCATTGTGAAGGTACTTGGGGGGATCTGTTTCTCCAAGTACATATATTTTTTTGTTTTTGTGGTTGGGAACTGGGCTTCTTCCTGATCAGCTGAGCTTTAGGGAATCCGTACCACGCATTTTTTAAATGTCTTAGTCAGGAATATGAAAACAACTCTAAATGCCAAGTGAACACGCTCATACCGAACTGCATCAATTATTGACTGACTATTTTAAGCCAACAAGTTAATAATACTCTGAACACTTCTTTTGTTTTTCAGTATTTTTGTGCTGTCTCTTTATTAGTTTAAAAGTGTAAGCTGTGATTTGCACAATGGCAGGGTTACAATTCCACAGTTGTCCTTAAATCTTTTGTCCTTAAATTTGACACAATGACTAGTATCCTTTCTTTAAACGCCATGACCCCTGAGCATGTACAAAGATCAATAAAAGAATTAGACCTCAAAGCGTGTTAACATCATGGACCCTGCAAGAGATTCAGGTAGGAGGAATACAGAGGAAGAAATTCCTTATCATGTAAGAGTCTAAGATAAACATGCACTATATGAGATTGGATGTCCTCTGAATAAATAACACTATTTGTTAAGTAATTTTTGGACTAATTCCTATCTATTAGTATATAAATATATTAAAATATATTCAAACCTTAGACTCTATACATAGTCATAGACTATCCCTCTCATGTTAGAGGATATTTAAGTAAGCCTTAGGTCAAACACTAATGTCTTGAATGTCTCTTTCTGGTCAGCTCATCTCTCCAAAACATATAGTTCATCTTTTAGTCTCCCGGAGCTGACGGCCCACAGCTGCAAGATAAAAGTTTAGATGGGCCCCAGTGTATTCAGACATTAAGATTTGCCCTCACACTATTATGTAGCACCAAGTAGTTATTATAGAAACGTACCCTCACTCAGAAACCTTGAACATATTTCTAATAGTAAAAATCAAAGAATTTAAATGGGTAAAATGCGTACGAATTTGGGGATTGACATATTTAAAAGCAGCAGCATCCGAAAATGTACAATTGTATAATATACAAACTGTAAATGAGTAATGTGATCATTTACGTGTATAGTATCCAAATGATTATAAAACAACAATTCTCATCATCTCAAATTGATGCTGACATGTTAATAGGATGCTGTATGTACAGATGTATCTACGCATGTAGACGTGCACAGCTTTACAGGATGCAAAGAAGTGTTCAATTCTGTACATTACATTCACATCATAATGCTACGTGGCTCAGCAATATACATCCCAGTTTTTCTGTGTCTGTATATAAAAAATCCTTTTTGCTGGAAAGATTTGCTTCTGCTTCTCCTGCCTCATGTGCTTAACATATGCACTTTTTATGCAATAATCTTTCAACCCCTGAATTATGGACACCTTCTTGCAGTGTTTGCATTGGAAATGTGCTATAGCTGGCCATAAAAATGCCAGCGCTGTGACAACACCATTAGTACAGATGAGTGTTGAAAGGTAAAAAAGAGGCGATCATTTCAGAGCGCCTGCTGCTCTGCTGACATTCTGATTAGCCTCAGCTTCCAGGTATGTAATGACCTGCCACCGCTACTAATCCATTGCACAGAAGGTGCAGGGCACACCATCCTCCTCCCTGACCGCGAGAAGACTTACAGTAGACTAACTAAGGATCATGGCTCTTTCAAGTGCAATGGGATATATATATATATATATAGTTCACTGTTACTGTTAATGGGCGAAAGGCTAAATAGATTTGTTGGGGGCTGAAACTAATCTTTTTACATTTAATGATTATGTAATGTGAGTGATTGCAAATATGCAAATTATTCAACTGTTGACCAGGCATGCAAAATATGCTGTTAGGATTTAGCTCCCTTTGGTTGAATTCAATATTCATGTCAGTATAAACCTTACGTTTCAGGTTTGTTTTATCCTTTAAAAAATCGTGATAATTTGGCAGTCCGACAGAAAGAAGTAGGCCTATGTAATGTGGTACTTGATACAAGGGGAAGGAGATTTGGACAAACTAAATGTGGCTACACAAATGTCTTTACCCTGCGTAGTTTCATCTCCCCGAGCCTCTAAAAATTATTTGAATGAAACAGTCAAGGGGTCACAATTAAAAAGGCTTTGTATTAAGGGGTCACAACCAAAAAAGATGTCACCTTTTTAGAAAATGATCATGCAATTTCTAATATACAGTACTGTAGCACCACACAAACATAAAGCATCCACCATTACCTGGGCGAATGTTGTGAGGAAAGCAGGTGTAAAGCAGCTGTGGGAAGGGGGTCGGTCTGTTGAAAGTTGTAATAAAAGATCACTTTAAGAGGTTTCCTCAAGGGAATACCAGGGAACTGAGGTGAAAGTGAGGAGATACACCAGAGGAAGAGCAGGAAAGCACTGTAGCAGATTTAGAGATAGTGCTGCAGAATAGAGATTGATGAGGTGCTGGAGAGGGAAGAGGAAGGTTGAGAGAGGAGAACAGATGCAGAGACAATAGTAACAAATGGTGGAGGAGGGCAAACATCGACAAACACACGAAATAGAGAGGGAATTGATCAAACTGTGGGGCTCCTTGAAGGATGCTTCCCAAACTGAGGAAAGTGTTCTTTTGAAGGGTGTATAAGCTGCAGAGTCACTGATATATGGTGAGATGCTGGGAGAATGTCAATGGAGCCCAACTCTAGGGGAAAAACTCATCTACAGTCCAATTACTGAAAGAACAAGAATAGTCATAAGATGTGATGCAGGTGTTACAAAAAACATCAAGTTCCTAATTTATAGAAGTAATGAAATTAGAAAATGTTGGGAAAGATGTGTACAGAATCTTAATTATTTTACAATTTATGCACCGCAAAACTTACTGATAGCTGCAGATCCAGATTAAAGATCTAGAAAACCCTGAGTGGTACCACCAGGTCACTGAGCACCTTTTTTTGTAATTTAGGCATTTATTATGGATGAGTCTGATATTAGCAAATTTAATGAAAAAAACTTCTCACTCCCAAATGAAAAAGTGTATTAGATGACTGGTCTAAATTGGGTTTGTGAAAATGAAGCACTGATGATGTTTTTGCATGTTGTTTTGTGATTTGCTATTTGGATTTGTAGATATGTTTTCAGAGCAGTGATAACTGTGAGTAATAAAAAAAAAAGATCCTTGGACTAAAGTTTAATTTCCTAATTGTTTTCCCTATAACCTCGTCATCATGCAACTATGATTACATGCTTTTTTTCCCCCTACAAAAATAACATACAAATGTTTTATACTATACGTAAATTCTTATTCACAAAATTGAGCCCAATCAAAATAAAACAATTCAACAAAATCAATTTAAAACACAATTGGCTTAGCTTCTGAATTCAAACACACCTTCTCATTGTTTTTGGCTTTCTGTAGCAGGAAAAGCACAGGTGTAACTAAACCACAAGGTTCCCTTAAATAACCCCCAAAACTTCTATATTCACTCTATTGTTTGCGTGAGCACAAGGAACACAATATACAGTCTATGAGGCAAAGCCCAGATCCGCCCCGGGCCTGTGAACAGAGTATAAAGGACGGGGCGGGGGGGTGGGGGGGGCGACACAGCAGCAAGGTCAGGCAGGGTTGAGCTTCACCAGCCTTCAGCCACTGTGACACTTCACAGGTTTGCTCATAAAAGGGGAAAGGCTTTACATTTCCTCTCTGTATAACAAGACGGCTATGCCTCAGCCTCACAATGATATTTTACAGCTTTCTAAATAAAACTTTGATTATATATATAGTAACAGTGGAGTGATTATGAGCAGTCCGCTCATGATGAAGAGAGGATAAATTCCTGTTTTTACCTCTCAACTCAACGTAGGTATGTTGTTAATGTTAATCTGTGTAGAACAGGCACTTTTTAGAGATGAACGACCTTCAGATTTATTCATCACCCACAAAGCTGCACCATAATTTAAAACAGAAACTGTCTGTGTATCTTGAGTGCAGTTAATTCATTTAGTTTCTCCCTCATAATGACAATAACTCATTTACAATGTCATTCATAATGTTTTGTAGATGGGTTGATCCCATTTTGACAACCCCAGGAGCTCAAATATAGCTTACTTACTGTGTCTCATTGTAAACAGATTTATTTCCCTGTTTTTTTCCCAGACAATAGACACAAGGTTTACGAAGAGAAACACATCGTCTCCACTGAGGACACGGAGCATCTGTTTGTGATCACTTTACAAAATGGATTTGCACAATTTTGCCTCGCTGCCATCAGAGAAACAACAGCCTGCGAAAGGGATTTAGCCGAAAAGAAATAGCTAGATGAGCTGTGAATGAAATGGACACATAGTCACTACAATGGTAGCAGTGTCAACGTAGTGATAACGTACCAGAATTTGACAAGTGGGTGAAAAGGAACGAGTCAGAGTGTAATTAAAGTGGAGAGTTTGTCTGTCCGTGACACAGAATACAATTCTGAGATGTTTAAAGGAAAAACTAATCAGTTGCTTGCTGTGAGGAGCACATTCCCGCACAGTCGTGAGCATGAACAACACGGATTAGGAGCTGAGGATCACAGTGTGATGCCTCAATTGGAATACAGTGCGACTGTCTGCATACCAAACAGCTACTCTGTGGCCGGGGCTCCCGTGAATTCTCTCACATAAAGACTTCAATCCCAGGTTGACCTGTAGTCATTGTAGCAGCTGCTGATATCAGAATGTGACCGCCAACAGAAAGTGGTGATGCCTTTCAAGGACTAAAATGTGAGCAACATTGAACTTAAGTCCTCATCAATCTTTTCTTTGTTAAAGTGGCAATTGACAAGATTTTTAGTTTAAATGATCATTTGGAAGTAAATGTTGATTGCACAATGTAATGGCTGTAGAATAATCACACCAACTATGTTTAGATTGGTTCCCTGTAAGCCTCACTTTCTACATGCAATTCTGTTTACCTTTGAGTCACTATCTCCCTTCACAATAAAAGCCCTAGACATATACACTGCATAACTGCTTACCAGAGAGCATTGCGCTAAGATAACTCAACAAAATGGCTTACAGTAGCTATCTTCAGGTAGCGGAGCAACCGGAGTAATGTTTACTGTGGAAACTCTACCCGGCAAAAGAGCTCCGTGGAGGCAAAGAATGCAAAGACGGAGAGTGATAAAAAAAAAAAAGATTTCTACTAAGATAGATCAGTAAGTAGAAAAACCTGCCTACTTATTAATACTACCGGGTGTTTCACTCTGCCTTTATCAAAGCACTGAGATCAGGGTTTCTAGTTCTTGGGGATTCTAGCCGTTGTTTCTTCCAGTAGACAAGCTGCTGGTTGTAGCCATGCTGTTAACTATAGGAACAACTAGATCAATTTACTCATATGAAAATCAACAGAGAGAAAATATGTTATCATCTCCGTTTGTTTGGAAGCAAATGCAGTCTGTCCTGTGTTGTTGCTAGCTCTGAAGAAAACAGAAAGAGGTCCAGTTATCTTTGTGACAGTGACACCAACAATAATAACTCTTGGGAATGCTAGAGGAACATTATTTTCATAAGAAACAATATGTGTTAATAATTCTCATCAGAAAAACATCATTGTTTCTCTGTCTTTCAATTATCTGTTGCTGCTATCTGATTTGTAATCAGCTTCAGCCAGCTGGATTTTCATTTATTTTTTTGTCTTGGTATTTCATCCTCCTGTGAGCTTTTCTGCTGCAGTGTTTATCTCAATAAATACGGCTGATGAGAGCAGTGCCAGTCACCAAAACATTGACCAGAGCTATGTCATCCCATGAAATAATTATGGCAATTAAGGGTGACAAAAAGAGACTGTGTGGCAGATAATTATGTAATCAGCACAAATGATTGGTGCGATTACTTTTCCATATAAATCTACAAGAAGTCAGTCAAACCTTGTGAAAGTAGTGATAATTAGCAATTAGCAGTGGCTATTATTTCCTTTTGGGCAAAGCAGACTCACTAGGTTGCTGACACTAAAAGAATGTGGATTAGTCTCTATATGTGGTAAAAAGGTCAGTATTTTGCACATCATCCACAAATTGAATTCACAATGCTACATTAAAAAATGTCAGTCCACTTACAGCTCTTAAAGTATTCACTGAGCGTATGTTTGAGGTTCCATCTTGACACATTGAAGCTCACAACTTGTACAACAAAAAAAATACAGGCCTATTTGTATGCAAGTGCAAATCCTCCACACGAGCGTACACCCAGCAGAGCTGAAAATCTCTCACACGCAGTCAGCAGGAATCCACTTCCAGCACTTCTCTGATCTGCTTATTTGAGATAAAAGAAGTCAGGCCAGCTCTCCAGGGCATTAAGGAGTACTAACACCTTCCACCTCTGAATCCCCCACCATGTAATTCCTGTTAGTGCACCTCAGAAAATACCGCTGGTAAGGGCCAAAATGTATTAAAGCAAACCCAAATGAACATCTGCAACCCTTTTTGAATAATGCAAACCGTGAGTATAAAATGATAAGCACATCAAATCTTCAAAGAAATTGAAGAGGATTATGAAAAGGAAACTACAGAGGAACCATAATGAAGAGTTCCTTTACTAGAAACATAGGGATTGCTTGACATTGTTAATCAATATATGAAACAATATATTTAACAAGAGGCAAACATCACCTTTGAACTGAAATAAAAAACATTATGGAAATTATGGAAAAACAAAACAAGTTAAAAGCTGGACAGTAGAGATAGCATTTGTGGTGTGGGTTAACTGTTTACTAAAAAGTAATAAATGGCATTGTGTTATTCACATATTAATTATCAGATACCCTGAAATGCCTGATTATTTAAACAAGCCGTGATTAAGCTATTCATAAATCATGGTGATTCTTGCATGATTTATGGTATTAGAAAAATGAATATATGATCAGCCACACTTTGATTTAAATGGAGTGTTCTTCAGAATGAATAATGAATTAAGAATATTTTATAAGTTGGTGGATAAGTGGGTTAGAAAATAGATGGATGTAAACAGCACAGTATTGACTCTATAAAGTTAATGCAGTGCGTTGGCACTGAATTTAAACCAAAGAGCCTAGACGTAAACCAACAAAGTGCAAACATTATGCCATGTTCATGAGGTGAGATGGGTCTAAATTATGCCAAATTGTCAACATACAGTTAAACAATCACTTGTTGAAAATCACCCAAGGGGGGCAGGTGGTAATTTGTTCTACGACTGCTGATATACAATACTAGCATTTTATTTTCTATTGTAGTCGTAAAACGTTTTGTGATACATGTGATGATGCCTTCAGTTTATTTTGTATTTAAAGATTCTGTTTGTACTAGAAAAATATAATGGCATATTTGTGTGCTTCCACTATTCATCATGTCTCAGTAAACTGCTTGTTTTCTTGCATTTCAGTCTAACCCACCGCTTTTTGAGGCGCCATCACATCGCTCAAATTTGAAGTGTCACTTAGTGGCAAGTCATTGCATATATTATGGGTGCCAGAATGTTGCGTTAAGTAGCTGTGAAGGGAAGTTCTTACATTTCACTGATAATTCTAAGCCAGCTAGTATCTGACAGGACTGCAAGGATATTCCTCTTTTTCTTTTAAGTGGTTGGTGTTTTGGTTGGCTCATTTCATATTACCAGATATTAACAAGCAGTACTGACAATGCAGCTATGCAATCATTCCGTTCCTTGCAATGCTTTTACGTCTTGCAAATTTGCACTGTGTAATGAATGAACCTTAAGTAATTGATCAATTATCCACCTTAACGTTTTCTGAAATCAATATAGCCAATATCCCCTTTACACAATTCCGGAAGCTGCAAATCTACAAAAACACTTCTGGGTATAATCGACCGATAAACAGACACTTATTTTCATGTATTGCTGCCCATCTCATTTCCTTTCCAATTAAAATGCTCAGCACTAGCAGGGTCTCATTTCCAGCATTTTTTTTCCGAGATTTCTTTTGCTGAATGACCTTTAAGTTTCACACAGTAATTCAATATCAGCTGTGTCCTCTTGTTAGTAATTTTATTTCTTTCATTTTAACTTGCAAAGCAGAGAGGTCTTCGGTCTTGCTGTAGATCCATATGCAATCCATCAATGTAGCACTGGCTTAATTGTAGCAACACACATATATATATACATATATATATATATATATATAGTTTTCAAGGATCACCTGCAAACATACAGTGCAACACATTCAGAACTTTGGTCCGGTCTGTTTTGCTCAAACCCCTGTACGAAGTACCTGAAAAATCTAATGATCACAATGATCCATTTATTTACAGCTTCCCCATCAAGTGCCTCATGATTGGTTTGCATACGGACACACACACACTCTGATAATGTGGCTGCTTTTATATATTCAGTGTTGGGTTACTTTTCAAACATGACGATTGGTAGAGCATTTGCACATTAAAGTGCATGTTCTGAATTGGTGACTGACTCTAAATCACAAATCTGTGGAAATGGGACAAAAACTAAAATACTAATCTCTTTACATTTTGTGCAGGGAAAGCATTTAAAAGAGTATATTAATGCGTCAGTGTAATTTCCATTTTGAAGGTGGCATGGCTGTTGGTACTTCACTTTAATCTAGACTGAAATATCTCAACAACTATCGGATGGATTGTCATGAAATCATGATCGCCAGAGGAGGAATCCAACAGACTTTGGCGATCACTTGACTTTTAGCGCCAACATGAGGTTGACATATGTGGTTCTGAGTGAACTGTCTTCACAACTATTGTATGAATTGCGATGCAATTTGGAAACAGCATTGAAGTACTGCACAGGATGATCTGATGACTTTTAATCTAAATATAATAATCCATAATGGTATCATCAGGTCAAAATGTCAATTAGACTTTTCAATCACCTCGACTGTACTGTCCTTAACATCAGCACGTTAGCATTGCCATTGTGAACATGTTCTACCAGCCATCAAACCATTTCTCTTTCCCCGGAGCACAAGTAATCCACTTCGTTTTTAGATGATCTGCTTCAAGCTGAAGAGGGAACAATTACAAGGTGCATCATTCAAATTAGATTTAATTGTCAGGCCGGTCAACTCCTCTGAGAAACCAAATCTCATTCAGCTGCATTCTTGTACATCTCAGTTTCAATCAGCGAATGAAGTAGCCTCCAAAAGAGGTGATAAAACTCATACATTTTAACAAGTCCTCTCAGGCTGCCTCTCTCCTCAACTGGCCCTGTTCTCAAACCATCGCCTGTCCGGCCCCATCAAGCGGTGAACAGCCAGACACCGTGGGGTTAATCAGTGTCACTAATGGAGGCTGGGCTGCCTGGAGACATGGCCATTACCACTGGAAGAAGGGATCACGAGGATCATGGGATTGTACAGTCAGGAGGAATTTAAACCGGGTGTCCTTCATGCTGGAAGGAAGTGGGAACAGTAAAAGAAAATTAAGTTATACTGAACAACTTTCACTGATCAAAGAGAGATTACCCATTTAGCTTGTGTTGATTCAAAAAAATGTTTACATGTATTTGCCTTAATAAAGTGTCTATAAAGAGATGATGTCCTGGTAATGACTACATTTGAACCCTAAATGAGTTAAAAAAATCTATATATTTAAAATCTGTGTAGAGGTGTAACGGTACGACCAGGACACACGGAGAGAGAGACTCAATAGCACGACTCAGAGACAGAACGATGATGACAACAATATACTTTACTGGGTAAAGTAGATACTGTGAGAATAATCAATATGTAAACTGTTACAATGTGCCTTAATGTGTCCTTATTAAGATGTAATGTGATATGTAAGATGTTATTGAATTAAGTAATTTAGTGGCCAATCTACTGTGAAATAAGAAGCAATATGTGTAAACTGTGAAGTGGAAGAGTACACCACCTAAAAGGGCGACAGAAGATCTGATTGGAGCAGAGAAGCGCTGAGAGGCGTGGCCACGTCTAAGTGCCAACAAGGGGCCAATAGGACCTGGCCCCAGCCAACCAATGGGAGGAGACTATACCTGAAAGGCGGCGGGTATAAAATGTTGTAAACAAGAGATCGTGGCCGTTCTGTGGATCTGTGAGACAGAGGAACTACTTAAATGTGGTCTGTGGACAGTGAAATGGGTCCTCAGCTGAGTACTTTTGTAATGCTACCATATCATCATGGAATAAATATAGTTAATATAAAGAGAAGTTTTATGAAAGTGATTTGTATGCGTCTCTATTTCAAATTAAAAGAACACAACAATACACGGGTACACAGCAGGACATACAGAACATGCAGGGAAAGTCCAAGGGCAGAGTCGGGTCACAGAAACAAGGTCGATGCACAGGTAGATCCTCAGTGTAGCGGCAAAACAGGTAGGGATCAGGCGAAGACGGAGTCAGGTCACAGAAACAGGATCGAGGAAACCGGGGAATCAGGGAATCGGGACATAAATGAACAAAGACGAACTGGCAACAAGGGACAAACAACACACAGACTATATACACCAGGAAGTGGGAGGGGACAACGAGACACAGGTGGAGACACTAACGAACAGAGTGGAGACAGCTGGGGACCGGAAGTAGCAACAACAGACACGAGAGGGAACACGCAGTTAACAAAATAAAACAGGAAGTACAAACACAACACAAAACATCTAACGAACGGGACGGGACCTGATAAGAGGTGGCAGTCTAAATAAATGAAAGTTGTACGGTGTCTTTATTTTAAAAGGCTTATGTCTAACAAACACACAAGTCATCTTGCAATAGGCGGCACTGTAGCTCAGTGCTTAGCGGGTTTTAACCCACTATCTGGGTTTTCTGTGGGTGTCCAGCAGAGGTAGAATAAGTATTAGTATAAAATTAGCTACACTACACTGTAAGAATACTCACTTACAAGTAAAAGCCCTGCATCCCAGTATTTGCAGCAAAATATACTTAAAGTACCAAAAGTAAAAGTATGGCCCATTTCAGAATCATATAGATATATTGAATGACTGTATTATAATTATTGATGCATTAATGTGTACATCACTTTAATGTTGCAGCTGGTAAAGGCTCATTCTAATTACTCTATACGGCTGGCTATCTTAAAAAATACTGTAGATCATAATTTATTAGTTGATTTATATTTTCTATTAATAATCTAAATCTGTAAAGTAAACTAGCAACAAAAGCAATCAAATAAATGTAGTGGAGTAAAAAGTCAAATATTTGCCTCTGAAATGTTGTGGAGTAGAAGTATGAAGAAGCATAACATGGAAATACTCAAGTAAAATAGAAATGAGTTACATTCCAGCACTGGTGCCAGGTTTCTTGAGAGATCGGTCAGGAGATATTGAAAGCCACATTTGGATTCACGATACTAACTAGTTTTAACAAGCTGAACAGAAGACTAGCCTTTCTTTCAATACATCCAGTAATAGTTTATCCTGATAAAACTGTTGCTCCAGCAGAAAAGCTTTAGTACAAAATCACAGCAGTACGCTTTTGAGAGTGCACATGACATTTGTATTCAAGAACAGACCTAGCCATCCTCCAGTAATTAAAATGTTGTCTTATTCAGTTAAAGGTTATTCATAAGACATACTGTATGCTTTGGTCGCTCTGTGTTGCCTATTAATAAGCCACCGAGGTGAGTCCCCGGGAGCTGAAACAATCGTATAATATTGAGTGAGCTCTCCGGCTGTCATTGAGATGCAAAGTGTCAGGGAGTGGAACCAGTAAAGCAATCCGCTGGTCAGCTGTGTGCAGCTGTTGTGCAGAGAGCGCAGCGTTAATCTAAATCAGTCAAATTACCTTCACACTGGCTCGCTGGGATAATTAGGTCGGACGGGGGACAGTGATTTGAAACAGAAAAAGTGTATCTACTGTTGGATCCATCATAGAGGTCAAACTATACCTTGGGCAGACATCCACGTAAAGAGCAATATGATAACACTGACATTCCTAATTGTGTATATTTCCTATTGACCCAGCTCAAACCTGATTTGAGCCTTGTATATTCACACACTTGACTTCAGTTTGGCCTGAGACGGTGTGAGTGACCTATAGAGTTAAATTAGGATTCCTTCAATCTGTCAGATTCATCTTCTCCTGCCTATGATATTGGCATGAGGGCTAATTAAAATGAATTGACCCATGAAATAGACAAGTCCTTCATCAGTCTGTGGCAAGAAAGAGATGAATAGATTGATCTATTGACGTGGTTACTAACTGGCAATCAAATCCTTATCCTTTTGTCATTACACGTCAGCCTGTTGTGTTGCAACTGATGAGACTGTCCTATATCATCAGTGTGCATATAGGGATAATCAACAAATACTCTTAAGAGACAGAACTAAAAATTTAATGTATCCTACTAATGAGCAGAGTGTTTATTCTGGAACATCTCTGCATGTTTTATCTCTCCAGAAAAGCTTTTACGGGTTTTAACACCTCTTGGACGACAACAGGGAGCTACAGCATGAAGACTTCACATAAAGTATTTGAGACAAATTCATTGGTTGCTAATTGTTGTGGGATTGTTTACGTGTATAGCAGCATTACAGGGAAGATTTACTAAAAACAAACAAATGTGAAGTTCTGTAGCTGAGAGGTGCTTTTCTCCCTGCCAGTAGGGCTTCGGCTTGGCTACAGTACACCCAGCTGCTACCTTTCAGCTGAGGTTAATTTTGTTGCTGCACATCAATTTCTGTTTTAGATTTTCTAACACAACTCGCAGCTAAAGTCACACACACACACACACACACACACACACACACACACACACACACACAACACGCAATTACTTTTACACCTTTCATGGAGTGAGAGACCTCCTTGAAAGTTGGCCAGAGGCTGGTGAACTCCTGGTGGACTGGGACTGTCTGTATGACTGATGTTCTGTGGTTGGAGGAGAACAAATTATTTTCTATATTTGTAGCTGATCATAAAGCAGCATTCAGTCTCCTTAGACACAGCAGTTCACCGCAACTCTGTGGATCTGAGTAGATTGTGTAGAAGAACAGTGTGTTGACGGAGAGGCTAGTCATGGAAATGACCTTTAAATCCGTCATTTTATTTTATTGCATATCCTTCTTTAGAGATGAGCAGCTAGCAATAAGCTTTTAACTGCTTACACTATTGGCTTGTTACAGAGAAAGGGTCAGCTTCAAAGACAGCTTGAAGTAGATTAAATCATAACAGTGTGACCGTACTCTTTGGACATTAGTTAAAGCCCAATGATGGATGATGCAGCTGTGTAGCCTTCATCAGAAACTGACGTCCCTTCAGATGCTGAGAGTTAAAGATAACTCATTTTACTAAATATACGTGTTCGCTTGGTGCCTACTTTTTCAATCTCTTCCGGGTGTCTTAAGTTGGAGGAAGATGTGATGAAAGGATGCAAGTAAAGGAAATGGGGAGACATTTAGGGAATTGTAACCTGCTGTGCCCCAATTCCATAATTCTAAGCAGGTTTTGAAGATGCTGTGTGTTTTCACTGGAAAAGCAAGAAAAAATATTTGCAGAGAAAATGGAGAAGGTTCTGTGAAACAGCTCATCAAAACAAAAATATCTATTAAATATTTGAAGAAACATTTTTACTCTTTTTGTGAAATTAGTAGTGGTATTATAAAAGACCCTATAACAGATATTGTACATACTGTATGCAGTTTTATGTAGTAATTGGGACCTTCATTTCTAGGCTTGGCTGTACTACACCTGTCCACTAGGTGTCCTCTGTGATTTTCCTGACTGCATAGATTACCTGAGTGTCCTTGTGATCCTCCTGCCTGCAAAGCTTCTGCTGCTGCTGACATCCAGCCACAACAGCAACGCTGGTATTGTTTTTTTTAGCTTGTGGGTCTGCAGTCCATTTACCATTTACGAGATCAAGATCGGTGTGGCCCTAGCAAGGGCGCTGCAAGTAGGGGGATAGGAAGTGATGACGGGGGCATTGACCCCCCCCCTCCTACTTTACGGCCCAGGCCCAATTTGGTGTCGCGGCTGGTGTGATCCCATCTCAAGATGTTCTCTAGTTTTGTCTCTGCCACTTATTGATGTCCCCCGGACCAATGACTAATAAACAACCTTGCTTTTGGGTCAAAGTGCTTCATACCGTTGTGATACATTCGTTGTTATGTATCAAAGGAATATTTGTATGAAAGTTGCTGGACTTAATTTTAGACTTTGAAACTGTGCTTACGATCTCAAAAAGTGGATCAGCATGAATAGCAAAGTTCTAAACTGTGGGTTTTAATCTCCCCTCCCCTACTTTCTGTTTTCTCCTAACCAAAGTAATAATTTCTCTGAACACATCGGCCTGTCGCTGCTTCTTTACAGTCCTCTCCACCGCTGGAACCTCCCTGCCTGTGACACACTATCATTTTCCCCTCCAGCAGTTTTCAATTTAGATTGTTAAAACCAGAATGTTCTTTATAGACAGCATGGAAGTAAATCTTAAAAGCTGCTGTGAGAGCACAGTGACAGTGTTTCCTGTAAAGCTTTTCGGTTTGACCTATGCAGGGTCATGAGCCAGGCTGATTTGATAGAAGACAACATCCCATTAATCTTGCATAAAGCTTTTTTTTTTTTAAGAAACATGTTCAAGGTTTTGCTAGCTTTTTTCAGTATGAAGGATCATACTGTACATGTATCTGAATGCCCTCAAGTAATTACATTTTCTTCCAAACATTGCCACACTTTAAGCAGAACATGGCAGGGTTTGAACGGGGAAGTACAGACCAGAAAAAATGCAGAACCAAGCAGTGTTGGTGGGAAACTGTTGAGGGATTATGTTTCCGTTGCAGCAATAGTAGTCGTCATTCCCAATTTTGGAAAAATATAAAAAGGTTGCATTCTCTTTAAAGAGTGTATTTTTTTTTTCTCATTATATTTTTGAAGGCACAAATGGTAAAACTTGACATGCAAGAAGTAGTGCTTTTGATCTGCGTGTACAGTGTACTGCCCAACATTACTGGTTGTTTAACTGTTGTTTAGTGTTGTCTCAGGTACAGGTGAGACGAAGGAATAGGATCCAGGAAGTCCAGTTTGAGTAATAAATGCATGAGTTTATTAGTGTATTGGGATGCCAAAACACTGCGCAATGGTATTATATAATTATAATACATGAGTCCACATGTTTTATGACTAAAAAGTTGCGAGGTAGGCACTAGAATTGCACCGTTTTCGTAACAAAGTAAGAAGTAAGTTGAGCCAGGTTCTTCTTTTAATGACTGCATTTTTTGCTGCGTCATTGAACTGAATGAGGGGGCTATGTTTTTCCAACAAGTCCTCCAAATTAAACAACAACATTTGCAGTTTGTCCATGCCCTCCAGAACAAGCATGTTGTGATCCAATGCCCAAATTAACAGGATGACATTAATAAACAAAGTGGTTATTGTTGGGGAACCGTTGTGGTCATGCTTTAAAACAAAACATTGACATGTGGCTGGAATCAGGAAAGAAACAATGTTAAAGTTCGACATTTGTTGACCAATTAATCCACCATAAACTCCTACCTATGTGGACTGTGTGGCTCTATATTAACGTTACCTGATGTCTGTTTTTCACCAGGCCTCTTTGGGGATGCCACACATCCAATCTATAGGACACAAATCTGTCTCCATCAAATGAAAGAGAAGCCTGGTGAAATTCTATCCTCGTTTGTCACCGGTGTGGGCGTGAATGAAGTGATTACCAGGAGAGATTTTTTCCCCTCTGTTGCCATAAAAAAGCTCTACAGGAAAGAGGGCAAAATGAAAACCCAGAACAATTACCCATTCTTCCACTGTGGGATATCTATTACCTGATAAGGTCAGTGCTCATTCGTCTCCTTAAACACCCCGTCAGCTGTTGGCGGGCGGGCAAGAAGTAAAGGGTTGTGTTGTGTTGATCAGACACAAGGAGGAACCGGACAGAGGGCGATCACCGGGGTGCCCTAATGAACAGTGGGACTGTTTTTATCAGCACATGGCAGGAGAAATCCTCCATCACCACGACAGACTGGACTCACCTGGGGCTTTATTATGAAGCGCTTTTTTTCCAATACAGCTAGCAAGCTCTCTGAGCAGATCCGTCATATTTTGTTGTTCGGTATTGTACTTGGTTTATTATCCCTCAAAGGAGAATTCATTATTTGAATTTAGGCCATGGCTGTGAAATTCATCTCGACTGACATATCTGTGAGTCACAGAAGGAAAAGTATCAAGACAACACAACTATAGATGGTGAGTGGATTACTTGTTTTACAGCTAATGTTGGATTTTAAAGATCCCCTAAATTTAGCCAGTTTAGATCATTTGGAAATCAAAATTGATGGGTATTTTCATATAACTAAACAATTGCAGAATCAAATCTAGGATTACGTTGATGTTTTTATTCTTAATCTGTTTGTTTCTTTAGATAAGGGATTTTTTGTCATTTTAGTTTTAACAGATAAAGCATCAATATGCCAAGGAGGTACACGTGCCACAACACAAATGTCGCATGCACTTTTACACTTATACTTTTGCATTTAAAATATTGTTTTCATGTGTTTTACGAAATACAAGAAAAGGGATATGATATGTCCAATGTGTCTGAGTTATGTAACTGACACTAAAGGAAAAGAAAAGATCTTTAAAGTAAAGTAAGATCTCATCAAAAGTTAAAATAAAATAATTTTCCTTTACTATTGTTTGGTGCCCACTCATTTTCTCATGCATGGCCTATTACCACTGTTTCCCCAGGTGTCGATAGTGGTTTTCATGCAATAGATTGCAAAGTCAAAGACACCAATCAACATCACCAAGACCATTGATTGGTCTGATAATGAGCCCAGATAGCCACTTTCCACAGGGTCCCAAGGCATAACACATCAATACACACTGCATCTTAAAAACTTTTTAATGCAAATTTGAATTAGGTAAATCCTTGATGATACTCAAATATAATGCTGATGACAATATACACTATTTAAAGGCTCAAACTTGATCAGTTCCTAACTAGTAGCGTACAACCTAGTGATCTAAAATGATTTATGGGCTTTGCTCGCTAAACATGATACAATATAGGTTCATAAATGTGTAATATTTGTATTTTGTAATTTTTTATGCATTTGGTACATCTTTAATAAAAGCTTTGCTAATGTTGCTGAGATGACAGACAATAGCTAAAAAGGTCCTTTAATGTGAACTAAACCAGCTGATGATCAAGACGAGTTGTGCTTTACAGGGTACCTGCTGAGAGATGCAGTTGTATGCCTCCATTAACATCCCTTCTTAAATTAAATCGCCAAGCTGAGTAACGCTACCATTACAAAAAGAAACAAAGAGGAGAATATTAATCAAAGTCAATTGTTTAACACCAGAATAAAGTTGTAGTCGGCTGTTGGTGTACATTAAACTCTGCAGCTTCATTAGTAAAAAGACAAGATGTAAGGGTACAAGCTTGAGCCAAATACAGTGTCAGCACTATAAAATGCATTTGGCTGATGTCCACTATAGCGGCGGCAGTAGTGAGGCAGCTTTATCCCTCCCAAACATCTGCTTGTGTGTGATCCAATTAAATGAATTTGTCTCAGTAGTAGGTCCTTAGTTGCAGTGCAGTGTGCTGAGTTATTACACCGTAGGGTCTCTATGAATGGTGCAGTGAGTAAAGGGTAACGGTAGACTGTGGCACCACTAGGACTCACATAACATTATGGTCAAGAGTCCCTATTACAAATTTTGACGCTGCACTACACAACAATTTTATGGTAAAATTCAACTATCTAATCAGGTTGTTTAAACAGTTGAGGAAGAGTGAATCCCTTCTGACGAAAGCCAAAAGAAATGTCTGATCTACGCCTGACAGAAAGAGAAGAATCACAACCTGAAAGGAGGTCTAACAGGATTTTTGCCTCTTTTCTTTCTTTGGGTTCCTTCAGTACAAAGAATCCCAGCCTGTTTAACAATTTAGTGACATCACCATAACATATTTCTGAACATTAAAGCAAAGTTTTTCCAATTATGAAGTTACTTACTACTGGACAAGACATCTGTACCACCACCCAACTGCAACATCACAAGCACCTATACCCCCAACAACTCTTCACTCACTTCTATTAATCTTAAGCACCCGGTCATTATTAAACATTTAGCAGCGTGAGGAAGTTGAAAGGGCACAGAAGGAGTAGAGACACAGGTGAGTGTAGGTCTTATCTAGACCCTCCAGCTGTGCCCTAGTTACCCATCACTGCCTCTGATAACAGGGATTTAGTTCACAGAGTTTAAAATTAGCACGGGCATCTATCATTTTCCACCAGCTGAATAGGTTGGTGTCGGAGCCCTGGCATAGGCAATCTGTCTCCTCACGTCTGTCTGTCCCGCCTCGGAGCACCATCACTCAAACACGCAGCCTTGTCACTGAGGACAGAGCCAGTGCCGGCAGAGCAGAGAAATATCGCTGTAGGACACATAAACAAACACAGGGAGTCCGTTTCACGCGTGCCCTGTGGTGAGTGTCACTCTGCATGCAACACAACTGCATTGAAAAGGCAAAGAGAGTGCTTTTGTTGTCACTTTTTAAGATGTCTCTCTTAATACACTTGTTGGCAAAGCTTCAAGGGGGGTTGAGTGGCCTTGATTTGAACTTTTCTTTTTTTTTTTTTTTTTTTAAACAGTTTGCAATATCTCAGGATTTCATTCATTTCTATGAAAATAAATTAATTGTTATTGTATAAAAAGTTTGGATTATAATTTAAGATATACATTTTTTTTTCACAGTATAAGGGCACGGTGAAGACGTGAACTCTCTCCCCTCTCTGCTAAACATCCTTGTCCTGCATTAGGAAAGTACGCGGTTAAAACAACAAAAGAGCTAATAGTTCAAGAACCAAGCTTTGATCAAACACTTGTCAGTTGTTGTCAGTATTCAGGTTAATCGTACATTTTCAGTTGTTCTGTAGTGTTATGCATTGAATATAACTTTACTTAGTCAGGGGTTGTAAGTTTACTCAATGATAGAAAAGGTGTCCCTTAAGGGTTAGGAACATATTTTAAATCACATGAAATAATGACAGGAAATATAATTCCACTGAACTTCAATCTACGTGTAAAAGTCTCCTGTGGAGGATCAGATATTACATTTACAACAAAGAATTCCTTAAAATGTCCTTTCCACTGAGGCCAACGCTGCAAGAGCACAGCTGACATTACTATAAATCTCCCCCTATTTAAGAGCCTGAGTGTCTGAACACTGGACAAGAACTACAACACATCAGCTGGAAGGCACACAGCGGCAGCGCTAAAACAAGGCAGCCTATCACTCAGCTGCCATCCAGTATGTGGGTTAATATACTGTGACATTACACACGTACCTCGTTTTGCAGTAGCAATAGACAATGGAATAACACACCTGAGGTCCAAGATTTGTAAATGCAGCCCAAAAGCAATTTCCTTTGAAATGACATCTTTGTCAAAGTGGCTTTCGTTATACGAGACCTTTACTAGATTTGCATTTTTGAAGCTATTGTTAAGTCTATCTACTTGGTGGCTATAAAACTGTTTTAATTTTTTTCTGTTGTTCCTTTCAAAACATTTTTAATTTATTTATTCACAAAGCAGAACATTGTAGGAAACATTTCCCTTTAAACTGGCTGTGCATTCCCACAGATTCTGATTAGACTAATAATTAACCTTTAGCAACATTTACAGCAAATACCATACAGCATAAAGACAAAAAGCACATCATTTAGCACTGATCGAATGTCGAGACTGGAAAACGACCTTGATTACCACAAACAATTCAGATTTACATCCAAATCATTATTTGCATAGTGAAGGCTGTCATGGATGCAGGAGAAGTTCACAGTAACCCTAATTCTGCAGATATATACATATCAAATGTAGCAGGATTTATACATATCTGCTATATACCACTAAAAGAAAACTCTGTTTGTAACTATGTGTTTGTTTTTCTAATATCACACTGGATGTCCAGCTAAGGACACAAAAGTCATGAATAAACACACATGCATAACAATTCTCACATGTAAACTCAGACAGGGCCAGAAGATGAAATCTGTGAGCCATCCTCTATATTATGTAAAGGCTCTATACTCCTACACAAAACTAACAGGAGAGTGAGAGAGTACATAATGAAGCTCAGCACATACACACCTGCACAGAGAAGAGGCTAATCAGGCACAATGAGTGAAAACACCTGTGTGTGTGTATGCAGGAGTGTGTACGAACTTTAAAGTGCCCTCTTTATTTTAATCCATGTTTCTGACAAGTAATCATCCAGATGACAATTAAAAGGTAAATTGTGGTGATTTGGTTGAATTTATTTTAAACTATTCACATTATCATAATTTGTTGTTCTCAGCCATAGCAGCGCAAAAGTAAAAAAAAAAAAAAAAAACACTGCATACTACCTGCTGAGCATCACATGGCTAAAGGTTAAACAGCTAAGACAAAGTTAGGGAATAGCTTGTGAAAATATAGCATTTAGCAGCTAAAGAGCCAGATATTTCCTTCACGGTTTGGTAGAGAATAGAAATAGGGCTAAAAGAGAGCGACTAAAGAACTTACATTCACCAGGTGGTCTTAACCAGACACCAAATTAATGATAGTGTTGCTCTGTGTCTGTTGGAGGTGTAGCTAGATAAGCATCTGTTTGCTAACAAGTTCACCACATCAACTTGAGGGGAAACACAACTCAGTTATTGCAGGTTTAAGATCACATCAGTTGTTTTTTCATTGATTTGGCTTTTTATTTGTATTAATAATAATCAGAAAATAAACTGAGTCAGGCTAAGGGTGCCGTATGTTAATGCTCCACTTGCAGCACCTGCTCATTCTGAAATAATTCATCCATCCTTATCTAACTTTCAATGTTTAGATTATGTATGCTCTCTCTGCACATGCTAACTTGATGTTTACAGATGTAGCTTCATACAATAATTCCAGGATTCCCAAATCATGGCGGACACCGCATGTGGATAATCTTCTCCTATTTACAATCGCTGCAGGGGTGTCTTGGGGAAAGCATAACAGCAAACATTTGTTTTAGGCTCGCTACTGTACTTCCAAGATTCTCGCGGTTTGGAGTCGTATCCTCATGATTGTTTGCACTTATTGTAAGTCGCTTTGGACAACAGCGTCTGCTAAATTAACTGTGTAATGTAAGGTTTTCTTTGCCAAAAGTTTGCTCTTAGTGGAGTGCTTTTTTGTTACACAAAAAAAAATGTCCATCTTGTGAACACTTTCATGGGAGTTGACGTTCAGTGTATTCTTTTGGAGGAAGAAAACAATGAAGCATAGTCAGAATTATCAACACATAAAATGTCCATCGACTCTCATCATAAATGTATTAGGAGTTATGAAAATAGTCATGTATAGTGCAATATGATGTTCAGGAACTATGTCTTTTTCCTAGACGTTACACACCTACATACACACCTTGTTACTACCTGACAGAGACACTAAGTGGTTTGACCCTTACCCACTCCACATGCAGCACACCGCTCATCAGTGTTACCAATCGTGGCTGCTAATATTCACCCGTATCGATCGAGGTGTCGGGGTTTGTGGAAGGTGTAATGTTTATTGATCATGGTGCTGAGCTCTGGTTAAGGGTAAGGTCAATCTTTTCAATCACTCAAGAGGATTTCTTCCAGTCCTGTGGATGAGCCCCTCCTTCAATCAATAGCTCATTATTGTGCTTCTTCAGGCAGCATTAAGGGCAAATAAAACAAAGGTCATTTTCTATGGGAGGATCAGCCTCCTAATGAACTTTGCTCTGCTGTGCAGTTTTTGAGATCACATGCTCACAGGTGTGTTTTCTGAAAACCTGATTCGTAAGAAAATAAAAGGTGACAAATGTTCTTTTTTACCAGAATAAGTAGACTTTGCGGTTAACACAATTAACAAAATGTGAGGCATGATTGCATGAAGTAGCTGTCTTTTATTCTCATGGAGGCACAATTGTACTGAACATGCAAATCATTTGTGTAAGCTACAAAGCTTAAATCGGGCAAATTACACATCATTATTATGCCTAAAACTGTCAGCTGGTTTTATCATATTATGTATTCTCAAAACTAACAGTTTCAGTTTTAATATTTTTACTTTTTGTTTTTTACAGACTTTGTACAGGTACTGTGTGATGTATACAATAATGTTTACATCACATCACTGCCGTAACCATCGCTCCCTGTCTCCCTCCTCTCTTGCCTCATCTGTTCTCTCAGCCCTCCCTTCATCTGATTCTTTCTCACTCATGCTTGCCAACTCTGCCACAGACACTCTCCTCTCTACTCTGTCCTCCTCTCTGGACTCTCTCTGTCCTCTGACTTCACGGCAGGTTCGCCAGTCCCCTCCAGCTCCCTGGTTGGATGAGTGCGTGCTGACAGAACCATCCTACGGGCAGCTGAAAGAAAATGGTGGAGATCAAAACACCCTGACGACCTCCTTATCAATCTCTTCTCTCCTCTTTCTCTTCCTTTTATTTCTGCAGCAGAAAGCCCTTTCTATCAATCTAAAATTCAATCCTTCTTCTCCAACCGCAAAAAACTCTTCTCTATCTTCTCCACCCTCCTCAATTCCCCCAGTCCCCCATCTCCTTCCTCCCTTCTAGCAAGCCACTTTGTCAACTACTTTGTAAAAAAGATAGACAACATACATTCTTCATTTCCCAACTTAAAAACTGGCATCACCTGTTGATCATCCACTGTTCTTCCTTTTCTCACCCATCTCATCAACACTTTAACAACTTAACCTTAACCTTAACAACTGGTTGTTTTCCAAACATTCTTAAAGAGGCAAGAGTGAACCCTCTCCTAAAGAAACCCACACTCGACCCTTCTGACGTGAACAACTACAGACCTGTCTCTCTTCTTCCATTTCTTTTTAAAACACTTGAGCGTGCAGTTTTTAATCAACTCTCTTGTTATCGTGGTCAGAACAACCTTCTTGTTCCGCACCAATCAGGTTTCAAGGCCCTTCTTGCTGTCACTAAGAGAACTTCGCATTGCTAGAGCAGCCTTCCTCTCCTCTGTTGTCATCCTTCTGGACTTTTCTGCTGCGTTTGACACAGTGAACCACCAGATCCTCCTTTACATCCTCCTAGAACTGGGAGTCTCAGGCTCTGCACTCTACCTGCCCAAATCGTACCTCAAAGACCGGTTATAGGGTAACTTGGAGAGGATCTGTGTCAGAACCCTGTAAACTCACCACTGGGGTTCCTCAGGGCTCCGCCCTGGGTCCCTTCCTCTTTTCTCTGTATACCAATTCACTTGGGTCTGTTATTCACTCTCATTGTTTCTCCTACTACAGCTACGCAGATGACACTCAACTGATTTTGTCTTTTCCCAGATCCGAAACCCAAGTGCACACACAAATCTCTGCTTGTCTGGCTGACATCTCTCAGTGGATGTCTGCACACTCCTTGAAAATCAACCTAGACAAGACCGAACTGCTTTTCCTTCCAGGGAAGGGCTCTCCCATCCAAGACCTTACTATCAACATCGGCACCTCGGTTGTTTCCCCAACTCGGACTGCAAGGAATCTGGGTGTGACACTGGACGACCAACCGCTCCTGCAGGTACACTCTTTACAACATCAGGAGGATACGTCCCCTACTGACCCAGAAGGTGTCGCAGGTTCTGGTCCAGGCTCTTGTCAGCTCACGCCTTGACTATTGTAACCCCCTCCTGACTGGACTACCTACATGTGCCATCCGACCTCTACAGCTCATCCAGAATGCAGCAGCCTGACTGGTCTTTAACCTCCCCAAGTTTTCCCACATTACACCTCTCCTGATCCCTTCACTGGTTACCAGTAGCTGCCCAAATCTGCTTCCAGACACTGGTGCTGGCCTACCGTGCTGTGAATGGATCAGGCCCCTCCTACATCCAGGCCATGGTCAAACCACACACCCCACCTCGCTCACTTCGCTCTGCATCGGCCAAGCAGTTCACTACTCACTCACTGCAAGTGGGACCCAGATACCCCTCAACAAAAACCTGCCTGTTTGCTATCCTGACTCCAAAATGGTGGAACAAGCTCCCCAATGATATCAGGTCAGCAGAAAGTCTTCACATCTTCCGTTGCAGACTGAAAACCCATCTATTTTGACTGAACTTGACCAATAAATAAAAATAATAATAATTCTGTATGTAGAACTTAAATTGGTTTGATATATTTGAAGCTAATCGTTTGTCTTATTTGAAGCTACCTCAATTGCACTTAAAATGGTTTGAACAACTTAAAGGTAATGTATTTGCAAGTTTCTTGCTGTTCTGAGTTTGTATCCCCATGGTTGTTTGCCACTTGTTGTAAGTCGGCTTGGACAAAAGCTTTGTCCATTCTTTCCCACTATGTCTTTCAGATTATCCTCTAAATCACAGACTGCAGGTTTATGTCCTGCTATAATATGTTGGAGGAATAGTTTTTAGGGGGCCAAGCACCAAATGTGCAATAGACTGCCTGTCTTTCTTGTTCCTTTTTTGTATCTTTGTTTGTGACACAGAGAAATGGTTGAATGTTTAACAAATAAGAGCAGTGATAAATTTCAAGGACAACCTTCAAATTGAGCATACTATCAGCATTTCTGTGATATGTAATGGTCAGTGCTTTTCCATTCTTCTTCTCCTTACTTTGTGCTGCAGAGCACAACGTCACAGATGTAACTGTGCTCATTTACTGATGCATATTAAATACTGCCTCTTATTCTGTATCTAAGGTGTATAAATTGTCCAAAACTTCACAAGCATCAACAGTTACTGATTGCAATACTGGTGCACAGAGGAGAACAACTGGTCCACATGCCTTATACAAGTTATAATAGGTTTTTTAAACTGCTCCTTGTCAGTGAGGATTAATTCTGGATTTGTAACGATAAGTAATTTCCTTTCTGAGGGAGAAAAGATGCATCACCTGTAATGCTCTGATGGTGATGAAACTGGTTTTGTGGAAACATGAATAGTTACAACTCAGAATTTGGCATGAGCCTTGTATCAATATTATGACTCAACTTCCTGTCCTCTGGGACCAAAATAAAATGAGTGATCACTTCCAGCGCTCTCAGCCTTACATGAGGATGAAAAAAGTTTTTTCTTGTTCACCTGCCAATACAGGCAACCAATGTCTGTGCTGAAAATAAGAGATCTGTACAGGTCTTTAAGAGATCTGTAAATGCATATCTGGTGCACTGCAAAACCAGGCAGTATAAAAGTGGCACAGCACTGCCCCCATGTGAAATGTCAGTTTGAAAATTACATCTTGCTGTTTAAGTAAGAACCTCCAAAGCTTTTTCTTTCACTTATCAGAATAATAATGAGTCAGCGCCAGAGATTTAAATTCATAAATGTATTTTATTCAGATGAATTTGATGTAATTTGTGCCAACATTCATCAGTCATGTTGGTAGAAATGCTTGAACAAAATAAATCTGGTTTCAACATAATTTTATCCTGAAGGCAAGAAAATACAAACCTCAACATTAAAAAATATTTTCCAGAACAGTAAAAAAACACTTCAACTTACACAAATTCAAAATGATTGTATTTCTCCCGTAATCAGATTTGGTCAGTGACATCCTCTCATTACTGATAATATCACTCAAATGTAGGAATGATGACATCAGCAATAAAAATTGCAACCTAAAAGATATAGTCATCCTGCACATCTCACAACAGGATATTGTTTTAGGGCCGTTCATCAGTACAAAAAGTATCTAAGTTGAAAAGATTGAGTACATATTTTCAAATAGTTTCCTTGCTTAGTTTTAACAATCCATCAACTTTGTGTTTTTTTCTTTTGTCTCATTTGTTGGATGTCAGTGCACAGAGAACTGACCTGACCTTTTTGTGTTCAAGGCCATGTCTACCTTCAGAAGCTCTTGATGAATGATGTTAAACAGAACAGAGTAAGAAAATGAGTGATGACAATAGATTCAGCTATCTTGATGAACATTGCTAACAACATTGCTTAACACCATGAATGGGTACAGATTTAGATCAAATTCATGAATTTCTGAAGGGGAAGAGGGATGGCTGTCCTTTTTAATAGTGTCTCTTGATAGATGAAACTGTGGACTTCTTAACAGTAGTGCCACAAACACCAGACAAGCTGCCACTAGTGTTGCAGCCAATGGTGCCGCTAGTGTAGCAGCTAGTGTTGCTGACAGGGTAGCAGCTAGTGGTGCTGACAGGGAAGCAGGTATTGCTGCCAGTAGTGTAGCAGGCATTGCTGCCGCTAGTGTAGCCACCACCGTAGCTGCCACCATAGCCGATTCCGTTGTTGGAGCTGCACAATCCTGAAGCAGAAAAAAAACATCGGTGTTATCATGAATCCATCCATCTGTCAGTGTGGTCTGTTGGTTCAGATATCCCATATGATGTATAATATCTGAAACTTACCTCCAGTGCTCGTCTGCACGTGAATGGTTGCGTTTGAGCCTCCGCTGACCAGTCTGATGATGAAATTATGACAAGTTAGTGCTTAATTCAGAATTAAAGCTAATGCTGCTGCTATAGAATTACATTAAATATTGAAGTCTATCCCACCTGCACTCTTCTCCTTCCAGCAGTTTCCTGTAGGTGGCGATTTCAATGTCCAGGGCCAGCTTGACGTTCATCAGCTCCTGGTATTCGCGCACCTGGCGGGCCATGTCCTGCTTGGCTCTCTGCAGAGCATCCTCCAGGTCCTTGATGCGGTGCCTGGCATCCTTCACTGCCAGCTCACCACGCTCCTCAGCCTCTGCGATCTGAGACTCAAGGTTGGCCCTCTGTGGAAAATTACATCACAGATGGTTTAATAACTGCAAATCCTCCTAAATTAATGAAGTGTGAATTAAAGTGTCAATAATAAGG